>NQII01000277.1:817855-855990 GCA_002778355.1 Clitarchus hookeri | reverse complement strand
TATAAACTTTGCAATTTTGAAATACGTCTTATTTCTTCTCCAACACTGTGGGGAATATTAAAACCAGCGAAATAGTTACTTCGCGAAATCTAACCATGTTTACGAAATATTTAATAAATGTGTACGGTATGTTTTCTTAACTGTAAAGGGACATTGGGATGATTCTGTCTGTGTGAATGTCTTGGGGGGAGGATCGTACGGTCACCCCGGTGGGGGGAGTGTAGGTTGGTCATTCGAGGTGGCGTGGCAGTACTAGGCTATGGTAGCCGAGACGAACTTACTTACCGGTTTCCGGAAAGGATGGGTGATGCGTCTCTTATAGCCTCTCAACATCCATGGCAACCCAGGGCTTCTCGTGCCACCCCTGATTAAACAGACTGGGCTCTGCCGCCCGTGCCCTATGGGAAACAGTTTTCTAGCGGCTGTTCAGGGGTATCTGCCGTGATGGCTTGGGCCGATAGATAGTACCAAGGCCCGACCACTTGGTGGGGTGTTGGACCTCTTGGCACTCAGGCCACTGGGGCCCAAAACAGGAATTTCCCTGTGAAGAAATTCTAGGATGGTAAAGGACGCGTGTCTGATGTTGCGAGTCGGCCTGGTGTGCGGCTTCGTGTGAGCTCGGCTCCTGGTGAAGACAGCAAAGGGAGTAAAACCGGACGGTCATGGCGGTACCCACCTGTTCTGAGGGACTCCGCACACTCCCGCATGGAGGTTAGGCGACGCAGTCGGACACAGGAAAACCCATACGTGCCATGGAAATTAAGAGGGAGCACGGGATGATCCGCTTGGCCCATCCAGGGGTACTCCCTGGAATTTGGATCAGACGAGGTTGGACTCGTGCTGGCAGTGGTTGACTCCGCATGCTGGAGAAGGCTCGGAGAGATTCCCCCTCTTGCTAAAAGAGCCGGACGTTGAACAGGATTGTTCCGGGGGCGTGCCCGAGATCACGTCAGGGGCGTGGGTAGTGCTCCGGCTATACCACACGCTTGGTAATCTGAGTGCTAGAATCTCAGGCCTTGTGGTAGGACATGCCTTGTGCGATCTGCAATATCAGATCGGGGCTCTGCCTGGCGCGGCCTGTGTACAGGTCGGGGCAAACGGGTTTGGTCAATTCAGAAAGCGCTGGTCATGTCTGCGATGAGAGGGCGTGATCCCTCTTCCCCGCCTACTGGGAGGCCGGGGTGCGGTATGGCCTCGCGGCTAAGAGCGCCCCGTTAACACAGTAACCTGTGTGAATGTCTTGTTTTGTTAGGAGTTTTAAGACGTGTAGCCTTTCGTAAACTTTTGTTTAAAGCATTTAAATGCATTTTAACACAGATAAATATGGAATTTCGTAAAATTTACCTAAAAATTTGCGTTCCAGGGTGTAATACACGTACTTCCTCCGGAATTTTAAGGAAAAATAAGTCATACATTGCACTTGAAGTCAATGGCATTTTTTAAAAGCGAGTTCTAAGGAAATTGTGCTTATAACAACGCTACCAAAGATGAGTGTAGTTACATGTTATATATTGATTCACTGAAAACATTAAGATGAGAAGTGATTTCGAAATTCGACAAACGTTAACAGAAGTCGTGTAGACGATCCAGTGACGGGTAATGAGGCGCCAATTTAAAAGAGGGTTAACAGAGGTCACGAACCCCACCCTCGAAAACGTTAAAAATATTTTGTATAAATGGAGTTTGAGGACTGTGTGGTACGAGCAAAAAATAAAGATAAATTTACGTGCCACGAGTACAATGAAAATAATTCTAAAATACTCTTTCGTGCATTTCACGAATCAATGCCTTTGTATTATCTGTTTACATTTTAATATAACATTATGTGCATTAATCTAAAGTTATTTTAAGTTTATATCTTATTTTAATGTTGTGACTTTAGTATGGTGGCCACTGGCAAGGAAAAACATGCCTACACGCTAGGGTTGCCAACTTTCCCGTGTTATACATTTCCCGTATCCTGTGGCTGAAAGAATTATCCCGTATGGACATAATACGGGAAGTCATATATCACGTATCTCAGACTTCTTCGAAAATAAACTGACTATTGTTAATAAACACAGTGTCAATAATTTACCGCATCCGTAAATACAGGTACGTTTACTCCAATGCTCTAATCCAATGGCCGAAGATAGATACAATTGTCGCCGAAAAGTTGCCTTCGTCAACAAGTGCGTTCGTGGAAGTAGCGGTAGCGGAGATATGTACAGTATTTTATCTTACAGCTTGTGTTGTCCATTTTAAATCCAAAAAAAATAAATAAATCAAACTACACTGAATTGTGACTATAGTTGCAACTAACAGTTTGTTGTATATGTTCACAGAAAATGTTGACTACATACTGTTACATGTTGCTGCCTCTTCATCGCTTCTTTGCCCGTCCTGCTTGCAAGAGCGAAGGAATGTGTGGAGGTCAGGAGGGAGGCAATCCAAGAAGCCCATGGATATTTACAAAGGGAAGCCACCGCGTGCCGCCGCGATAAGCCTATCGCGACTCGTGCGCCCCTGGCCTTGAGCGGTTTAAATTTCTGAGATTATTTTTGAAAGAATGTTCTAGTTCATCACCCTTGCCTCTCTCGGCGAGACTCGGAGTGCGGGGAACCTCCCAGATAGGGGCCAGCGAGACTACTCAAGCAGCGACGGGCCTCCGAGTCGACAGTTTTGAGAGTTTGAAGGATAGCGCGACCTTAAGNACCCTTGCCTCTCTCGGCGAGACTCGGAGTGCGGGGAACCTCCCAGATAGGGGCCAGCGAGACTACTCAAGCAGCGACGGGCCTCCGAGTCGACAGTTTTGAGAGTTTGAAGGATAGCGCGACCTTAAGCGACAGGTGTGCTAAGACAGCGAAGCGACGAGCCAGCAGAGCGTCGAGTGGCGACGACATTGGCCAGAGAGAGTGAAGTCTGCGGACTGCGAGCATCGGTACAGTGGAGAGTGAGACTGGTGGGCGGGACTATTGAACTGGATGCGTGAATGTAAGCCATTTGGAATGATGGCAACAGACAGAATGAACATGTGTAAATAATGAGTTAGAATTAATGACTACAACCAGTATGGAGACATTGGGAATTATGTAGGTAAGTAGGTAATTGGGCTTAACGTCTCGTCGACAGCGAGGTTATTAGAGATAATTGAGAATGACTTTAATTAGAATTGAGATATACATTAAATGTTGCGCTCTCGGATAATAAGAGTAATATTGTAAATATATAGTTTAATGTAGTAAACAATAGCTGTTCGAATAAATAAATAAAAAAATTTAGTTTATTTATTATTATTAGACCTCCATCCCTCTGGTATTTTCTAACAATACATTTAATACTAACTTTTGCACAGTACATATAGTATTTAAACCGTTCTAAAATAATTTTCTTTGATCATTTCAGGGTCAGATGTCGTGTGATGAGTTATCGGAAATGTCTCTTACGGGAAATCTGTAAATGTTGGCAACCCTACTACAAGCACATGTGTTGTTTTCTTCTTGTCCAGTATGAAGTGCACTCTCCTTTTACAATTTCTAAATTTATGATTGCGGGTACTGCTCGATAAGCTCAAGTGAAACCCTGAAAAATATGTGAGGCACAAGTTCTTAAGCCCCCCTCCCCCNCCCCTCCTTCTACTAATCCTTCCTGTCTAGTTCTTATCGACGCAGCAGCTTCAAGGTCGTGCACACAGTTCGGATGGAACACATGTACAAACGGGCCTCATGTAAACTGAAGACTTCTTCTAACTGCCTGTTGTAAGTATCAAGACCAGCGAAACAACGCGTGATAACAAAGACATACCAGTGGAATCGAGGAAACGATGTAAAGTAAGAGAAAATACGGTACAGTTCTCGTCGGTTTTTCGGTGGTAGGAATACGCTGTGTCGTGAAACAGACTAACCTGTTCAACTCTACACCCTTTCATTGACCCTCGGTCAGGTAACTCTGTATGTGTCACGCTGAATTCGACTACAGAGCTCAATCACGAGCAGTGCTGCCAAATTGCATTTAAATCCAGGAAATGCGCGTGATTTGAAAGCAAAGTAGGCATGTAATTTAGCATGTAAACTTACATCTGTGTGGATTTGGTGTGGATTCGCGAGGAAGTTTAGTTTATAATGATTTTTTTTTCACAAATCCTTTTGCAGCGTAGCATGAAAATATATCATTCTATGAGAAAGTGTGAGTTGGGATTGTCGATTCGGGGATTTGCCGAAATATGTACCGCCATCATAACCAAGCATTGATCATTTAAAGCACATAAAAAAACACATGGAGATGATTTGGTAATTGTAATTTTATAATTTGTTAGCTTCGAAGTTGACAAAATGCAAACCACAAAAAAACGTCATCCATTTCGGCCATAATTCGGGTGACCTAGCCATTAAAAAAAAACTGCCAGTTGGAATTATGTGCCGAATAAAAAAAACTGTTTTCGTCGTGCATGTATATACGGCGTGTATTTTAAACTTCGGGTTCGTGTAATACTAGTATGTGGCTCTGGCAACACTGTTCGCGAGATTTTTAGTTAAGTTTGCGAAGCAGTATCTGCTGGGACAGCGGAGCACGCGCCTCGAAGTGCAGTACTGCTGTGGGCACGCCAAGGGGAACGAGCTGTGTCGTGAGAAGGCGTCTCCCACGCCGGTGTCGGTCGGCCGTACGACTTGTTTATGCGGGCAGCAGCTGTCGCCGCGTTTTACCGGAGACAACGGCCGCCGGTCCGTGATGCAAGGTCAGTCTGAGGATGGAATTGCGATCGCACCTCCTTCCCCCTACCCGCACCCACATAGTCTTCCCGCCCTCCTCCTGAACTGTCACGCAGACCAGCATCTCGCTGGCGATAGCACTTTCGCTCTTCGGCAATGTCCGTGAGCGCTAGGCGCTCTTCGTTTCTGTCGCGCGCGCCATTGTTTGTTTACGTATTTCACGTGACCCGAAACGTACAACTGGGGTTTTGCTTTATCGGAGTTTCGGGTGAATCACAAATCGCGACGAATAACAGGGAGAAGCGTGCACAAACATTTCTCATGAATGAAGCTGTTATCGCGAAACAAGATTCTCTAGATTAGAACCTCGCGTGAATGGGATTGCCGGTATGTAGGCGATACCACAGTCACAACAACAGCTGCAGCAAATAAAAGAAGACAGAAGTCAGGCGGTCCGATCGAATATAGCAAGCACTGATTAGTGGCTTCTTTCTGCTCATTGTCTCTCCTCACACAGCATGAAAAATTCACATTGCCACAAAGACGGTTAAGGTGGCCGCCTTAGGCCGCCTAACGCTGTGCAGAGCTCCAGCATAAAAGGTTTTATTAAAAAACCGTCCAACGTGTCTGAGTGAGATCTGCTTACGAATAGCATTTAATAAACGTTACGCGTCTGTATTAGATTTTCAGTTACTCCATTTCTCTCTAAAGCACGTTTTTACGATAGTGAAAATGGCCCGAACGGGTGTTTTCGCTGTCATTTTTAGGTATGAACATTCCGGTACAAAACACATGAAAAAATTAATAGGGACGTGCATCAAATCTTTATCTTTTTATTCCGTTAAAAATGGTAGGGTCCCCGCTGAAAGTCTCATAGAGGCGCGTTATCGACGACGAGACTGCACGCCAGTTCAGTGCTTTACGTATAGAGACGATAAGAGAGTTAATGCGCATGTCTCGATCGCCCCTAGTGCTTCCATGCTTTTAGGCCTCAGACGTGCAAGATTCCTTCAACCAGGCAGCCACATTAAACCACCTCACTAGTTGTCATATGAATCTTACTGTAAGCATTTGTGTCTATTTTAAATTTTAAAAAACTACGNATTAAACCACCTCACTAGTTGTCATATGAATCTTACTGTAAGCATTTGTGTCTATTTTAAATTTTAAAAAACTACGGAATATTTTAATGTAAATTTTATTTCAGGACAGAAATACTAGTCGATATGNTTTTAGGCCTCAGACGTGCAAGATTCCTTCAACCAGGCAGCCACATTAAACCACCTCACTAGTTGTCATATGAATCTTACTGTAAGCATTTGTGTCTATTTTAAATTTTAAAAAACTACGAAATATTTTAATGTAAATTTTATTTCAGGACAGAAATACTAGTCGATATGTTGTTGCCAACTTATAAATTTGGTTGTTGAAACATACATGTGGTCGTTGAAAACTGCCAAAGTCGGAAAAAGCCGCTGTAAGTATAGCACTTTATTTACGATATTTATTATTTTGTAAAGCAGTGTTTCAAACTATAGCGACAACGTTGTATCTATCCTGAGCAGATTGCTGTATTAAATCCCTGTAGCCACCGCTTCCCTATAGCCACCGCTTCCCTATAGCCACCGCTTAAAATTCTGAGGGGACAGAGCACAATGAAGCTTGTATATTCTATTTTTAATTGCCGTTGTTAAAAAAAAAATTTCTTACGTGGCCCCATAAAGGCGACACTGCCACACATATCTAGTGCGCCATCGGCGCTAGGCGCAAAGCTCTGAACTGGCGTGCAGTATTCTCGTCGTGCTGCGTGTACCTATGGGTGGCGACCCTACCGTTTTATTGGTGTAAAGTGTGTAGCAAGGTGCAATGCAGGCCCTTATCGTAGTTTTGGTCGTGTCCGAGTAGTACGATGTTAAGATACAGCGTTCTGAAACAGCCGTTTTTAACGACGTTGAAGGGTTCGAAATCATGTTTATAGTATGCGTGATATCTTGANACAGCGTTCTGAAACAGCCGTTTTTAACGACGTTGAAGGGTTCGAAATCATGTTTATAGTATGCGTGATATCTTGAAAGTACGGTTACGTCTTCGTCTGGGGTGTGTTTTCTTTTCGTAGGTAAACACGCTGAAAGGCACGTTTAATAATTTNCAGTACGGTTACGTCTTCGTCTGGGGTGTGTTTTCTTTTCGTAGGTAAACACGCTGAAAGGCACGTTTAATAATTTCATAAAAAAAAATTCAAATATGCTACAGTGCAGTACAAGCGTCAGGTGGGCGACGGCGTTAAAATTAGATTGTAATTTGTAACATTTCTGTTTGATTTTGAAACTTAGAATTCTTTAACATAGGTAAATAATTACACACAAGCATGCCCTCTAACCCTGCCCTGACCAGCCACTAGGGCCTATTTCCTGTCGAGTGTGTGAATCCAAACTCACCTCCGGTGCTGTCAAAAGAAAGATCGCTATAAACTGTTCACGGTTAATTAAGCAGTTTTGAAATCAACCTTTAAAAATGCCACTGCCCCTACCTGCGAGTATTTTAACGGGCACGTGTGCCCAGTTAAGTTGGTAACGACCCGGGGGGAGGGGGGTAGTTTTATGTCGTAACGTCGAATTGTTTGTTAGGTAAACGTTTGTGAAAACCGAAATTATTTATTTTGCTCTCCGTTTTTTAATGTGCATAAGTGTAAGAATTGTTAATTACATAATATATTTACTTTTCTATTATTTTACAGTTTCACTTAACCGAAGCATGGATAAGGTNTAAGAATTGTTAATTACATAATATATTTACTTTTCTATTATTTTACAGTTTCACTTAACCGAAGCATGGATAAGGTTACCAGGTACATTGCAATGCAAATTTTTCATGCGGTGGAAGAATACACAATGTGCATACAAGTAGGCCTTAAGCAGGGCTTTTTAAAGTGCACAGTTTACCATGAACNGCGGTGGAAGAATACACAATGTGCATACAAGTAGGCCTTAAGCAGGGCTTTTTAAAGTGCACAGTTTACCATGAACAGGCTGTAGCAACCTCCCCCCTCCTTTTTTGTCTTGCCACTCTTCCTTCAGGCCGGGACTGGAATAAAAATAAACAAGTTATGAAAATACTTCCCATTTCGCCCAGCGGTACTGCACGTGGGAAACCGTTCTTCGGCCCATCCAGTTACGAGCCTATTTTGTTATTCCTCCCCCCTCCCCCCATGTGAGCCCGTTCTCAAGGTCAGAGGAGACGATGAGGTATACCGATTATTCGTCTTCTGCGCATGTACCCGACATTGACCTGCCCCAAAGCAACAAAACGGTCAATTACATGGTCAACAGTGATTAACGTGTTTGTTATATCTTAATTTTCAAAAGACAAGCACTTTTATACGAATAAAATACTTTTACCAGTTTTAATTTAACCAAAATGTATTCCAAATTGATTAGAGGAAGTTTGCAAACATCTCAAAACACTTGTTTATTACGCAAGTGGGAATCATGCCGGACGATGCCGCTAGTCAGTGGGTTTTCTCGGGGGTCGCCCGTTTCCCCCGTATCTTCATTCCGGCGCTGCTCCATACTCACCTTAATCTCCCTCATTGGCTCTCAAGACCTCGCTGTTAAGAGCCGCCCAAATATTTTCACTCACTTGTTTACTAAACAGTGTTCTAACCTCATATTCAATTCACGCCATTTTTGCTAATAATGTTGGCAGAAAAGCAATTCTACGTTGGCCACGGAGACGGGTAGTGCACAGCCAGCGAGGGAACCCGGTTCGCCTAGGTGGGAGGCGAGTACTTTAACCACTACACCGCCGTGGCACCTCGGCGATGAGGGGAAATTTTTTTCCCTGGCACATGTAAGAAAAATTATTTCCCTCAGCGAAGATCAATATTGTATGACGACAGATGAGACTAATCGTTCCAACGTACAAATTATAACAACGAAGCTTGGTACGTACTTCAGAAGTAAAGAACCTGCTGGAAAACACACGAGGCCACAAACGTGTGTATATAAATAGTAACTGTCATAACTCAGGTTTTCGGTGTAGCGCAAAATTTCGTGTCACTCTTGGTGTACTTGATTGCACAACAGGCACAGGTTTAAGATATGTAACATTGCAGTTGGTTTATAACCTATAAACTAGTTCGTATTTCCGCCANGCACAACAGGCACAGGTTTAAGATATGTAACATTGCAGTTGGTTTATAACCTATAAACTAGTTCGTATTTCCGCCACCAGATGTCAGCCACTTTGCTGGAAAACGCGAATCTCCAAAAGCGTAGAGATCACTAATGTCTCACTCCCCCAGCCCTCTCAGCAAAAAATTGTAACTCACACCCTGCGCCAAAGGGTATGCGTGTTCGCTCATATTCAGTATTCAGCTCTGAAATAGTTTGTAATAGTGTTGATTTTTATTAATATTTTTAGCAGTTTTCGTCTCTTTTTTTAAAGTTTTTTTTATCTGATATGTCAAGCTTTTACTACGATATTTGGAAAACAAATTTATACATTTAATGTAGACCTATTGGAGTGCTTTTAAAANTATGTCAAGCTTTTACTACGATATTTGGAAAACAAATTTATACATTTAATGTAGACCTATTGGAGTGCTTTTAAAAGTTTACCACTTCGGATCAATGGCAGTAAATTATTGATTACTCCCTAAGGCTGACTGCAAGTGTAAAGGAACAGCAGTCCAGCATTAATATTCTTCGGGAACCAATAAAATTATATATTGTGTCCTAACAGTAAAATTAATAAATCTGAAATAAAGACTTGGCCATCAAGGACTTCTTTGCTCGCTAAAATGGGTTTGAGCGTAAAAGCTGAGGGGGAAGAAAAACCTCTGGAAACTAACTGTAAAAATATGTTTTCTATGCCCCTGAGTGCTCTGATTGGTTGGTTGTGCCACTGATCCATGTGCTCCATCCAATCGACATTATCTGCGACCATGTGAACCCACCTTTAGCTCCTCTCGTTCGAGCGAATTGCACGGAGTTACATTTCCTTGTGCACTCAGACTTTTTCGTCACCGAACATCGTTCATAATATTCGCGTTGTCTTGCGTGCCTTTCATAACCACACTTTCGACTGCGCAGCGAGCGACACATTACATTTAATGGACGTCCGAAGTCCTAATTGACGCGCGCGTCATATTTCACTACCCAGTGAGCAATCAAACACCAGATATCCTGGCACAGGATATAGCAGGAAATGAACAATCGCCAAAGACATATCACCAGCGGCATNATGTTGAAATCACCCCACTAGGTGTAATGACGGTGGGCCAGACTTACGGAACAAGTACCTGTATGGCCAACGAGCGCTTCGCTTGTTTAGCCATACGTATGTTTGGTACGTCAGTAGTATGTTATATACCGAGCCAGGTGGCGCAGTGGTAATACGCTGAACTTGGAGGGACCCGGGTTCGAGTGCCGGTCCAGTCATCCTGAGTCTCCCGAGATCGGTCAGGACGAGTTCTGGATGGTTCCTTACCACGGGCTGTGTGGCCTGTTCTTCCCCAGTTCCTGATTGCCAGCGTAATTGTTGGTGTCCCGTCTCTAATGATCTTGGTGTCGACGAGATGAATGGTATGTATTACAATGTCGGTGTGTGCATTTAATACATCTTCGTGAAAATTATGCACATTTATTTACCTCACATTTTGAAAAGCAAGATAAACGGATGCAGTTTAAAATTCTTATGTTAACCGTGTGGGGAAAAAATCTCGCACCAAATTTTATGGAGTAATTTTATTGTGTAAACCACGGATTTTAAGGGAATAAGATAGAAAATTTCAGCAAAGAAGTTGACATGAAAATTATAAGTAAAAGGTAGAGCTAGAAACTTAAGAGATCATTTCAGAATCGTAAACTACACAGAAGTTATCTAACGAGATCCCCAATGTTATGGCCACCAAGCCTCCATCCATAATTTAAATGGGGAACCAATGTTTAAAATGTTCCTTCTCAAAGCAGTAATTTTAAAGATAACCGTTTCAAACAAAAAATATTCCACGTGGCATTTCTTAAGCGGTACTGCCACGTTAATAAATCTTGTCAAATTGTATATTTAATATTTTTTTCTGAAATGTATCGTTGAAATACATATTTTACCAAAATAAATGGATTTTTATTTCATTTCTGAACGTTGCAGTATTTTCTGAAAAAGTTGGGTTAGAATTTTTTTTTTTTTTGTTTCAAACCGTTATTTTCAAAATTGATTCATTGAGAAGGGATTTCTTTATAATTGTTTCCCCATTTAAAGTCCGTGCTGCAGGCTTGGTACGCAGAGCTCTTAACTTGGTAGAAAATGATGGAAAAACCACGTTAAGATTTTGGTCTAAGTAATAATTAACTAATAATAAAACTAAAGAAACCTCTAGAATCGTGTCAACCGCTTTGCGCATTGTATTTGGAGGCTTATTGTTTGGAANTTTCCAAGAAAATCTCTTTCCGCAGTCAATACTTCAGCTTGAGCTTTAAGTGTGCGTACTAACGTAAGATCGCACAAGAAAACGTTATTGAAGTCTGCAAGTTTTTATAAGTTTACCAACGAAAACCAAGACTTCGAAAGTTCGAAAGTTTAGACAACGGATTTTCTAGATTTGCGAGCAATGTCAGGGTGAAGCATTTTTCTCGAACTACTTATTATGCCAAAATAATGTTAGAGGTAAAGATTTGTCCAGTGGAAAAAAAAGTATGTGTGAAGGCATTCTTCAACACCCTTAAAGTATTTTTATTTGCATCAATCGACAAGAATGAGCCAGATGCAATAAAACGTATCTGGTGGCCATTTAATATATCTCGAAGTCCATGTTGAAATCACCCCACTACGTGTCATGACGGTGGGCCAGACTTACGGAACAAGTACCTGTATGGCCAACGAGTGATTCGCTTGTTTAGCTATACGTATGTTTGGTACGTCAGTAGTATGTTACACTGAAGAGCTAAAAAAAATGGTATATGCGTGCGTGTGCAAATAACAGAGGTATGGAACCAATCAGAGTNAAAAAAACTGGTATAGGCGTGCGTATGCAAATAACAGAGGTATGGAACCAATCAGAGTAACGCGATGTGGTCGGCCGCTAGATCGGTTACTGCTGCTGCAATGGTAGGTTATCAAGATTTAAGTGAGTTAGAAAGTGGTGTTATAGTCGGCGCACGAGAGATGGGACATAGCATCTCCGAGGTAGCGATAGCATTTGGATGTTCACGTACGACCATTTCACGAATGTACCGTGAATATCGGGAATCCGGTAAAACATCACATCTTCGACATCGCTGCGGCCGGAAAAAATCGTGAAAGAACGGGACAAACGACGACTGACGAGAATCATTAAACGTGACAGACGTGCAACCCTTTCACAAATTGGCGCAGATTGGATTTGTGGACTGCCCTGCAGGATTCATGGTGTAAATTTCCTCCTGCATACCTTCAGACATTAGTCGAGTCAATGTTACGTCGTCTTGCGGCATTTCTGAGTTACGTCGTCTTGCGGCATTTCTGATTGCTCGGGGAGGGTGGGGGAGACCTACACGATATTTGGTAGGTTCCCCCAATTTTTTGGGCTCTTCAGTGTATATACCGAGCCAGGTGACACAGTGGTAATACGCTGAACTTGGAGGGACCCTGGTTCGAGTGCCGGTCCAGCCATCCTGAGTTTCCCGAGATCGGTCTGGACGAGTTCTGGATGGTTCCTTACCACGGGCTGTGTGGCCTGTTCTTTCCCAGTTCCTGATTTTCAGCGTAATTGTTGGTGTACCCGTCTCTAATGATCTTGGTGTCGACGAGATGAATGTTATGTATTACAATGTGGGTGTGTGCATTTATCACACCTTCGTGAAAATTATGCACATTTATTTACCTCACATTTTTAAAAGCAAGATAAACGGACGCAGTTTAAAATGCTTATGTTAACCGCGTGGGGAAAAAATCTCGCACCAAATCTTATGGAGTAATTTTACTATGCAAACCAAGGATTTTAAGGGAATAAGATAGAAAATTTCAGCAAAGAAGTTGACATGAAAATTATAAGTAAAAAGTAGAGCTAGAAACTTAAGAGATCATTTCAGAATCGTAAACTACACAGAAGTTATTTAACGAGATCCGCAATGTTATGGCCACCAAACCTCCATCCATAATTTAAATGGGGAACCAATGTTTAAAATGTTCCTTCTCAAAGCAGTAATTTTAAAGATAACTGTTTCAAACAAAAAATATTCTACGTGGCATTTCTTAAGCGGTACTGCCACATTAATAAATCTTATCAAATTGTATATTTAATATTTTTTTTTTTAATGTATCGTTGAAATACATATTTTACCAAAAGAAATGGATTTTTATTTCATTTCTGAACGTTGCAGTATTTTCTGAGAAAGTTGCGTTGAATTTTTTTTTTTTTTAAACCGTTATTTTCAAAATTGATTCATTGAGAAGGGATTTCTTTATAATTGTTTCCCCATTTAAAGTCCATGCTGCAGGCTTGGTACGCAAAGCTCTTAACTTGGTAGAAAATGATGGAAAAACCACGTTAAGATTTTGGTTTAAGTAATAATTAACTTATAATAAAACTAAAGAAACCTCTAGAATCGTGTCAACCGCTTTGCGCATTGTATTTGGAGGCTTATTGTTTGGAATCGATGAATGTGTGTTTTCAAGAAGAGAGATGGTAAAGTGAAAATGTAATTCTAGACATGTTTTAAAATTACAATTTTCTTTTGAAGTATTTGTTCTAGATAGCAAACATCGAGAGCAGGTTACAGACAAACGTTGCTCCATTACATACACCTGCTGTCTTCTTTCTTCAAATGCAAAAATTCCACGTCTAATAATTAGAGGAGTTGGCCTATTAACGTATGTACCATAAACATAGTGGTAGACAAACGTTAAAATTTTGCTCCCCACTCAGTCCGAAAATCTGTTTAGTTATACAAATATTCGGTTATTTAAAACAAACCAAGTTTTGCCATTAACATTTTTTTTCCTCGTTTAAAATATTTGAAGGTAGTGATTTTGAATCCATCTCTTATATTTTTACACATATTTACATTGAAACTTTGATATAGTTCATTTAAAGGTTTTTACCCATATTAATTATAAATCAAATATTATAATTTATAGAAAAAATATAAATAAAATTTAGTTTCATTAACACAAGGTATTTGTATGTTAACACGAGTATAAACGGCTTGTGATACATGTTATATTTACGAAACAGCCAAATACGTTCTGTTCAAAAAGTGTGTAGAAACCGCGAATAGGCTCTCTAAATGCATTATACGTACAGGGTTATTCTGGACTCCATGTAGGAACTTTGTGAGATGATTCGTTATGGAGGATGGGGTAAGAAAACATAATATGAAATATGACATAACGTGATTATTAAGGGCAAGACGCGTCCTTCAAAATTAGGAATTAGAACTAGTTATATGCAAAATGTAAAAAACTCCGTAGGATGAAACAATAGATTCGTGAATATTGCTAGCCTGCTTTGATATCTGACATCTGTGAACATTCAGTAGCAAGCAACATCGCCTGTCATTAGAAATTAAGTGTTGCCGAGGTTTTAACCAACAACAGTATGTTACGCGTGAGTGTTTATCAATTTTTATGACGCAATCATGTGTATATTAAGGTCATATTTCACAATAACTTGTATAAGGACCATATGAATGTAAATATTTGTAGTAAAATTAACATTTCCAACTAAATCACATGTCGTGTGATCTAGCCTATATCATGTACACAACATATTAATTAAGTATCAAGGATACTTAAGAATGGGTACACGGGTACTGGTATTCTGAATCTCTTTTAAAACAGGTATTGATGTTTTTGCCAACACATTTTTATTCGTCCAAGAGAAACTAATAGATATTAATATTATTTGTGATTCAGAGCACATGAAATGTGATTCAGTTGGCAATTTAATCAGGAGCATTGAAACATGGGCTCCCACATTCAGTAATTTTCGACTTTTCGATGTTATATTTTGAATGCTACAATAATTTTACTACAAATATTTACATTTATGTGGTCCTTATATACATTTCTTTCAGTAAATGAAATAAAAAATTATCGTGATACATGGCCTTAAAGGAAAACAAATGATACTATGATACTAATTCCAAAATAAACCATAGATCCGCTAATAATACACATTACTTACCTCTATCACCTTGAAACTTTCCCCCTTTTTTTCTCAATTGTTGGTATATATTTGCGTTTTCACCTCCCCTCGGTAAATCACCTCCCATCCTCCTTTATCCTCACCCCTTCCTTTTTCATATGTCATGGTATGTGTTGTAATGGTACAATCTCTGAAGGCTGTACAAGAGGCGGCTTCCTTTCGACTGAAAGCCTACCTTTGTCCACCCCTTAGCTGTTGCCGGAATGTTTTCCGCTGGACAGACACGTAAGCGTGGATCAAAGTCTGCGAGAGCTGCTGATCACACTGCAACGCGACCCACTAGGGAGATTGGAGCCTGCCTGAGCACTCGAACCCGAGCCCCCATACGAGTCGCCGACACGAACCAATCCCTCGCTGTCGCTAGGGCGTCGCGCGACCCCGATATCAGTCATTATTTCCGCGGTAAAAGGGGCCGCGGTGGTCTAGCGGATAGTGCGCTCGCCTCCCACCAAGGCGAACCGGGTTCGAATCCCGGCGGGGCCACTCCCGGATTTTCGCAAGTGAAAATCATTCCGGACGATGCCACTGGTCGAAGAGGTTTTCTCGGGGATCACCCGTTTCCACCGCTCTTGCATTCTGATGGTGCTCCATTTCCACCGCGCTTCACCCTCATCGGCAAGAGCTCATTGACAAAAGCCGTCCAGATCTGCCCACTCTACTCCGCGGTAAACTGTAAAAAGGAAATGGTGCAGAGTGCTCGTTCTAGCTGCGCAGTACCCACTCTCCGTATTCTAACACTGGACTGCTTTTCTGCCAATAGCACTATCAAAAACAACTTGGGTGGGATTTGAGGTTAGAACACTGTTTATGTAAACAAGTGTTTTGAGATGTTTGTATACGTCCTCCAGCCCAGTTTGAATGCAACTAGGCCGTGTTCAAGTTTATCAAAGTATTTTATCCTCATAAAAGCGTCGATCTGTTGAAAATTCAAATGTAAACAAAATTGTTCATCAGTGTTGACTACGTGGCTTTGACAGTTGTGTTGATTTAGGGTATATCAATGTTGGGCACATGCGCAGAAGACAAAAATCTTTCTAACTCATCTTTAATCTGTGGTTTGTACTCCCATTACGACCATGAGGTATCCACAGAGTAGGGAGGTTTATAGAGATGAAAGTGTCATTTTATTCAACTAGAACTATTTCACTTAAGTTGCCTAACTAAGAGGACGGACTTCAAGTTACGAGAGGTATCAATTGTATCGACATACCCAAAACATGCGAGATTTTTCTATCTATCTTTGACGATTATATCAAGGTCTTGAAACGTACACAATCGATAACTACTTAAAAAAAAACTGTTTGTCTGATATTGTTTTGTAACGTACACGGTAATAACTACTGAGCGTTATAATTTTAATTATCGGACAATATATCAATTTCAGTAATTATTTTTAATGGTAGGTAGGGCTTAACGTCTCGTTGACAGCGCGGTCATTATACACGGAGCGAGTTGCTCAGAGAAGCAGGAGCGGGGAAGGAATCGGCCATGGCCTGTAGCAAAGAACCGTCCTGGCATTCACGCGGAGTGATTTTGGGAAATGATGTGGAAACCGAAACCAAGATGGCCGGGCCGGTAATTGAATCCAGGTCTTACCGAATGCCAATCCGAAGGTCAACCTCTGCGCCACCTCGCTTGGTACATTTCAAATGGTAGCACATATTGTAACCTGAAAGTGAATGGTTTAGCAGCCATACATTCAACACGTTTAAATCATGTAGCACAAGACGAAAGAGTCATCTGTCTGGAGACAGCGTGGAACAACACCTTTTCCGCGCCATTTTATTTTATGTAATTCTTTCAAACAAGAATTATATCTACTGTAAAGAGTGTAAGAATAATATTCTGAGAATGCCGAATAAACCACGTGTGTTATATCGGAATCACATAATCCAGACACGGCACTTAAAAACGGAACTGCGAACCAAATACAAGTTAGATCTGACGTAAGCCCGACAAACTCTGCTGTCCGAACAGCAACTTTGGATTAGAAATTATTTTCGTCGTGTCGAGCGGCACGACACATAGAACCTGAAACCTTGCAAAACGAAAATGTATGACACGCTTTCGTCAGAGTGGCAAATACGTAACATACTGGATTTAACTCGTAACAACAACAATTTTGCCTTTGCATGCATTACCTATAGCCTTTTTTTAACAATCATCTATTCCCAATTTCCCGTCTTCCCACCACCTTTAAAACGGCCTTCGTTAATCAACGACTTTTAAATGGTATCGAAAATTCTGCTGTCAGGCTGTAAATCCAAGCAGTCGAATTGGAAAATTGATTGCCGTGTCTTGGTTGCGATTTTTGTCGTGCCGTGCCGTGTTTGTGGGGCTATGTGACTCAAGTATCACTTTGTTATGGTCTGATTCTGATTAACTGACGATAAACACCTGACAGTCGTTATTGTACACAACGAAATAACGTTACCCAGCAAATTTTCAGTATGTAATATTTCATTTCAAGAAATTACTTTTTCATTCAGGGATTTGTTGCTTCGTTAGAAGTAGGCCTACTAGTTTATATAATACGACTTTTCCACGATAATTATTAAACGGGGTACACTTTCTTGTTAACCGAGATAATTCAAATCAAATGGTTTTGTTTTAAATTATGCGGTCGTTTGCGTCCCATACAATTTCGTTTTGCAAGGTTGTAGGTTTTGTGTGCCAGACTGCACGACACAACGAAAATAAGAATCATTTATATAACCTGTCTCAATCCGAGCTATATCAAACACCACTGTTTCGCAAATTTCGAAGTGCAATTAAATAAAAGTCAGAAAATGTTGTCTCGGTAAGTTTCTAATATTTTGAAATGAAATCGTTAGAAATATCGGTTTTCACAGGGGCGTACCGACCATAAGAGTCGACTTGTGCGTTTTATGTTTGTGCATGGGGTTATTTATGCACGTATGTAATACATTTCATGTGATGCAAGGTTTAAAATATTTAAATAAAATTATTTATACTTAAGTATTAATATTTTTGGCTATGTAAATACATATAAACAAGAAATATTTTGAAAATAAGGTAGGTATAATAAAATTATGTGAAGTAAAGGCTGTTCACGATAAAGTGAGCACATTTGAAATTAACCTGAAAAAAAAGTCACTGCTCCTATCGGCATATATTTTAACAGGCGCACTGAGTTACATGCGCCCAGTAAAGTTGGTAACGATGGAGGGAAAGTAGTTCCATATCTTAACGTCAAATAAAAAGTGTTAGGTAACTATTTGTGATACATAAAATTTTTTTTTTATGCGTCAATGTGGAAACACGAGCAGATTTGGAAAATATATACTTTTCTAATAATTTCACAGTTTCACTTGACCAATATATGAATAAAGTGATGAGGCCCATGGTAATGTTAATTTTACATAAAGTGGAAGAATACACAACGTGCATACAAGTACATATATCTTTAGCAGGGCTTTCAAAAGTGCTCGGTTTACCGAGAACATTCTATAGTGACCAACCACTGCTTATCAACCCAGGGGGGCGACGCCCCTACTGGCTGATGAAGGGGCGACATCCCCCCCCCATCTTAATAACCCTCCTCCTATCCTCCACGCCTATGGTACCACCATTAACAGTGAATTAAAGTCATGAGTATTGCCTCATTTTATATAAAGGTGGATTTACAATAAGCCGTCGCACCCGTCCGTCAGTCACGTGACCAACAACCAATCAGGTGTCTAATAATTCTATCCACCCGTCTGATAAGAGCTTGGCAATCTTTAACTTTTGACGGACGGACGGATTAAATTACAGCCCATCTAAACTAGTACGTTTTATTCCGAGTTCATTAGAAGGCCGTTATGTAGTGTGTGCCGTGTTTTCTTTGCCTGTCTTTTCGTTATTGTTAACGTAGCTGAGAAATGCAATGATGCTATATTTTTCCTGAAGACGAGTTACTTCTATGCAATAGCAAAAGTAATAAAATCATACTTAATATTTTATTACTTAAATATTTTAACTACTATTTTGCGTTATTTACGTGTATGTACGTTTTCGGTATTTACAAACACAATACCGCCAATCATTTTCACTTTAAATGGAAAAAAAATTTTTTCCGATATCTAAACAGCTCTGTTTGTGTTAGTTTGCAGCAGTGAACTGATGAAGAACGTACGTAGTATTATTGTAAATCGCTCGACTGAACGTTACGACGAACTAACGGACGCGAGGACTATTGTAAATCCACCATAACCCTTAAGTACCATGGTGGGGTCATAATTAAAAACAAAGGAAAAATACATGCCAAAAAAATATTGAAGCACAATTTTTTTGGTCATTCCTTATAATTAATTATATTTTAACAAATATTAGAGATAATAATTTTTTTCTGATGTTTGTATTCAAGATTTTTACAGTTTAATTAGGAAATGTACAATTCACAACACGAAGAAAAAAGTTCTTCATATCTTCGAATTGGGGTGCACAAATTGTCAATTTCCAACAGATTCACGTTCGAAATGCTTGAGTTAAACAGCCTGAAAACAAAAATCACCGGAATAATTTTTTTACCCTTGAAATTACAAAGTTATTTTGAAGGTCTCAAAAAAACTACATCTTACCTCAGTTGTCAGCGCAATCATCACATATGATGTTCTGAGCACTGGTGGATTTGCAAGCTCCTCTGTAACACTAGGTACAGAGGGTTGAATGCTTGTGATCCTTCGTCCGAGGGCAGATGTGGCATCTACGTCTTTTTGGAGGGTGCTCAGGAATGGGCAGCTGTTCATCCCTTGCAGTGGCAGAACTACATGGGCATGTACTGCAGCAATATCCATTTTTGCAAACCAAATTGCCAATGCCCATCTCCTTGTACGGCGTCCAAATGTACAAGTAGCACACTTCTGGTCCAGTGCACCCACACCAGCTTTTGTCATATTATAGAAGTCAATTACTTCTGGTTTCTTATCAATACTATTCAGAATTGATTTTTCGTGATGCATGGATGAAATAAGAACGACTGCGTAGTTCTTCTTCGGAACGTACGACACAAAATATTCACTATGCGTGGCAACTTTAAACTGCCATTCCTTCCTCGTCTGAGGTATGACGTCTTTTCGTAGGTAAACATACTGGGGGCACGTTTAATACTTTCGTTAAAAACCAGGATTTACTCTGCAACACAGCTCAAGCGGCTGTTCGATGATTTTAAAGCAGCGAGAAAGAATTTGGTATTAGGAAATACATATTAATGAAATGGGGTTTTTTTTTTGCGTTCCTGTTAAGGATAGATATATGCCAACACGGACCTTTCTGAGCATAAAAATACGTACTCACTTCTTTGTTAACGAAGTATTTTGTAACATTAATACATAGTCTGTTTCCTGGAAAGATCAGAAAATTTAATAATTAAATAAAAAATTACCTAAAAACAAATTGTTATATTTGCCTCAGTACATAGCTTGAGAGTTTCATTACTCACACTTGGGTTTTTGTTTAAAGTTTACATCTTCAAAATCGGCTACAAAAAACCTAATTTCGTTAACATGTATTTCCCTAAACAAAATTCCACTGCTTTGAAACCAGTCAACAGTCTTAAGGAATCACGTTACAGAGATTCCAACTGGACTGGGGTTCCGGAATAACCAGTCCACATAAATTAAGAAACTGATATAGGCTATTCAAGGTAAAGTGAGCACTTTTGAAATCCCTCTCATTTGGAATAATAGTCAAACATATTTTATTTTAGTCTTAGACGTTAACTTTCTAGTATGGTGGAATATATACACTTTGTTTATTACTTACATGGCAATATTTATTTTAAAATGTGGTTAATGGATTAAATATGGCTGAAAGTAAAAAGTAACTAGGGCTTCAAAAGTGCTCCCTTTACCATGAACAGCCTATAGGCACGCTATGGTAAGAAGAGGCGGCCGCTTTGTGCAAGGAACGGCATTTCCCGTCTTCGCAGGAAAGTGATTGCGATGGAAGTTAGCGGCAGCGGGCGCGGGGCCTAGCGTGCAGGGGCCGACATATACCTGCGCCAGGTAGACTGTTGCCGAAATGGCGCGATGTGTCGTCCTTGGGAGGCGCAGGTAACGCGGCACTGTGCACACAGGACACGGGGCCTTTGTCTGAAGTGCCGCAGGGGTGCCAACTGGCCCGCCTTTGTTCGGCCGACCGGTGGGCTTCCTGCCGCCACGACGCTCTCCTTCCCAGACACCGCAGTCGAGTCCTCGTTGAACCCGGGGTCATGCCCCCTTCTCTCTTTTCTTTGACTCCTCCTGATTAGGGATGTTACGACACTACTGGTATGGATACTTTCCTTTCGATACCGGCTATTTTGGAATCGATACTTTTATTTCGATACTTTACTAGTGTCATATCAGTAAATGATTCGATACTGATACTTTTTTTTCGGGATTACTTCTAGATGTTAATTTTGAACTCTTTCATTCAAAGTGTCCCAAAAAATATAAAGATGTGTTTTTCACCATAAAATAATAATTCGAAAAGCAGTACACATCAGTATTTTACTTGGCATCTAATTAGAACGATCACCAAATATAACAAATACCAATAAGTACTGCGCTGTGTATTAAAAAAAACCACAGACATGAAAAAAAATACAAATTCTGTAGAGACCTCGAAAAAATATAATTAAGAATGTATAAAAATAAACATGTTTTATGACAAATACAGGACTGGCAAATTAAATTAAAAAACAAATTACTGGTACTGATATGATACCAGTATCGATACTTTTCTTGTGATACCGGTATCTAAATGAATGTCGATACCATTCTTTCGATTCCTCTTTCGATCCTAGTATCGATACTTTCGTGGTATCACGACATCCCTACTCCTGATTGCGTCACAGCTCCGCGTCTACCTTGGCCTTGCTCCTTTTAACACCTCAGCCCAGCGTCATCCTTGCAGCAGTCCTACTTGGAGTTTTTTTTAGCACGTTTGAGGCTCAGAAAAAAGCGAGCTATAGGGGCGACACTGGCTCATGTACCTAGTGCCCCATGACTCTTACGTGTACGGCGCTGAACTGGCGTGTAATGTTTTCGTCGTGCTGCGTGTAACTATGGGATTTTAAACGGCGGCCCTATCATTTTATTGCTGTACTGTGAAAAAAGCCGTTTTTAGCTGTGGGGGATGGGGGCTCCGAAATAGCATTTATAATGTGCGTTATGTATTTAAAGTATTATTCGTACCTCGTCTGAAGTTTATTTTCTATCCGTAAAACGGTACAATAGGAACACGTTTAGTGGTAAAAAAAACAATAAGTTATCGATATAACTAATGGACCTACTTTTGTTCCACATGGATGAAAATAATTTTGATAGGTTCTTAATAGTTTAGATGGTAGGTTGGTCTCGACATTTCGTTGTTAGCGATATCATTGGAGATGCAACCAGAAATAAATGCAATGCCAGTGAGAAAATTACAAATACACACGTACCTTACCTAGAGATGGGTTGTTACAGTCATTTTCGGTACCTGTTCCAAACTAATACAGACACAGACCTGTTACTGATACGAAGTATCTGATACTTTCTGTATCAGATATAGGAATTTCCCGAGCTTCCCGAGTGCGTCGCTGCTTCACCGTTGTCAAGTACAACGTGTCAGATACACGCGTTATCGAGTACGCGCGTTATGAAGTACGAGTTTTGAGTTTGTTTACTGTGTGTTATATTTAACAATTAAATAAAATATGGATAAGAATAAGATCTTAATAAAAGACTTCATTCGTGCGAAAATGTTTCAGATAGGATAATGAACTTGCTATATGCAAATCTTATAAACAAAAACTTTGTTATAAATTAACCTCTTTTTTAAAAACTAAATCACTTAACAATTCGATCTCCAGATCTAAATAAAGAAATTGGGTTTCATCTTAACCGCACATTTTAAATACAATTAAAATTTTATTTTATCAAAATTTTATGGAACAGCAGACCAAACATGCTGGCGGCCACGTTTTTCTATGACCGTGCTGATGGCGAATGTTAAACAGATACTAAATGTGTCTGTTACTTCGGCAGTGTACTCGTTTACAGTACTTGATACAAATGGGTATCAGATACAAAGTAACAGGTTGATACTCTGTGACCCACCTCTAACCTTACCTGGGGCTTTAACTCGGAACACATTGTACCGTAAGCTGGCGTGCAACTAACTGATATACGGAGGTAGAATTAGGAGAATTAACTTCGGTTGTAATTAGTCAAAAGATTTAGTAGATTTAGTTTACCATTACCATCTTGAGATATTTATAGAGACATCATTTTGAAAACAAGCGTGGGAAGTAACTCAAAGCATGTAAGTTTGCATGGTCTACTGTAGCAGCACTTGTGTGCAGAATTTGGTGGAAATAGGTTGCCTCGTTCCCGAGATGTGGCATTAAAGCTTTAGTTTCTCATTCACTGGTGTCGTACAAAAGACGTAAAAGAGACTCTGTACGGGCATATGTGATGCTTCTAATAGATACTGTCAGCATAACAAGTTTTGGTGAAATTTGTCAAAATAGAGTATTTCATAGATACGATAAACTTCTCTAAATAATTTAAATTGCGCCATTTTGGGAAAAAAATTGACTAACTTAAATCATGTCTAAGTTTACAAGGCTTACTTCAGTAAAACATTTGGTGGGAATTAGATGATTCGTTCCCGAGATATGACATTAATGTTGTATTTTATTACATGGCGCTATCTTACAAAAAACTGGCAAAAAATGATCCTATAAGCATATTTGATGCTTCTTCTAATAAACTCTCTCAGTACATAAAATTTAATTCAAATTGGTTAAATTGTTTAATAGATATTACAAACTTTTCTAGATTATTTATATGGCCACCATAATGTAAATAAAGATAGACACATTCTAAACATGGCCGATGTAGCACTACTTGTGTGCAAAGTTCGGTGGGAATCGGTTGAATTGTCCCGGACATATGACATAAAAGCTCAATTTTTTTCATGTAGTGCTATCTTCATTACTGGAGAACAAAATGGTAATGTACTGGCACATTCTATGTTTGTCATAGATACTGCTAAATATTAAAGTCGGTTGAAATTGTTTGGGACATATGACATAGTAACGTAAAATATTTACAAGGCTGATAATTTGAAAATATGTGACCACCTCCTTATGTTATATAAATTAATATGGACTACAAAATTATAATTTGTCGCCTGAATTTAGTGGGTATCAGTTAGTTGTTTCCGAATATAGGTCACGGAAGGTAATTATTTCATGAGTTGGTATCTTCCAAAATGGCGGACAAATTATTTTATGTATTGGCTCATTTTTGCTTGCATAGATACTGCCAGCATACTAAGGTTAAAATTGTTTTCGTTATTTCGTACATATAGCACATTAAAGTACAAAGTTTATATGGCTGCCTTTTGAAAATAATTACCACAAATACACTTAAAACACGCCCGTTTATATGGCCTACTGGAGTATTTCTTATTTGCAAACTTGATAGGAATAGTTTGAATGTTTCCCAAGATGAGCCAAAACTTAATTTATTCATGTGTCATTATCTTTCAAAATGGCAGACAAAAGATGCTCTGAGTAGTAACATTTGATTGTAGTAAATTATACTGCTGGTATACAGAATAAAATATTTATATTATCATTTAAAATAGGTCAATTTACATGGCCTAGTGTAGTACTACTTGTGTGTCCAATTTAATAGGTAAGGTTTGATTGTTTCCTGGTATATGGTAAACCTTTATTTATTTATGTTACACTATCTTGCAAAATGGTGGACGAAAGAGGCTGTGGAAGACGAATTTGATGATTGTAATAAATACTACCAGCATACAAAGTTAAGTTAAAATTTGTTACATGGTTCCGTGGATAGATCATAGTCGTCTAAAACGTTTACATGGCCACCATTTTGAAAATAATAGTATGACCCACAAAAAAGGCAGTTTATATGACCTGCCGTAGTATAACTAGAGTCCCAAATTTAGTAGGAATCGGTTGATTTTTTTTCCCCGGGAGATATGACATTAAAACTTTATTTTCATGTGCTGCTATCCTACAAAATGGAGGAGAAAAAGTGGCTATGTATTTACACATTTAATGGTTGTAAAAGATAATTACAGCATAACAAGCTCGGTCGAAATTGGTCAAACAGTAAGGTAGATGTTGCAAATTATATTAAAATACTTATATAGCCGCCAACTTGAAAATAAGTCTCTTAACCATTTAAATTGCCTAAATAAACATGGCCAACAACATTATTACATATATGCCAAATTTGATAGGAATTGGTTAAGTAGTTACCAAGATATAATGTAAAAGCTTTATTTTTCATTTTTGAACTATCTTACAAAATGGCGTATTAATAACATAACATTTTAAATTATATGTATACATCATGCACTGTCAACATACCAAATTTGGTTTAAATCGCTTAAATGGTTCCCGACATATTTTCTAAAAACATTATTTAATCAATTTGCACTATCTGCCAAAATGGTTGACCAATAACATTATTGGTTTCTAAATTCAATGTTTACATCATGCACTGTCAACGTACCAAATTTGGTTTTAATCGGTAATATGGTTTCCAAGATAATAGAAAAGCTTTATTATTTTAATTCGCAATATCTTCCAAAATGGCGGACCAATTAAGTTATCGTTTCCTAAATTCAATACATATATAATGCTCTTTCAACATGCCAAATTTACTTTAAATCGGAAGAATTGTTCCCAAAATATAACATAGAGGTCTACATTTTAAAATTGACGCCATTTTGAAAATAAGTACGTGGCGTGAACTAAAACTATGAAGGTGTGATGTCCTTGATAAATAGTATATATGGATCTAGTTTGGTGGAATGCGGTTATCGGGTTTAACATATATTTTGGAGGTGGGGTGGGGGCATACATTCCAGACAGACATTTGAGCCATAGCATAAGCCTATCTTTCTTTCGGAAAGTAGGCTAAAAATGTGGATTTCAAACATACAGCGACGCAATTCTAGCGCCAGGTAGGTGACGCCATTAAGAGGACTCCCCAGTAAAATTTTTAAACGCTTCAAGGTCACATCCATTGTTAATATAGCATAAACAAGTTTCGCGTGTGTTCTGATTCCTCAGAATTTTAAGTGGGATCTATAAGGTTTTAACTTTTGATACAGCAATATGTTCAGAAAAGATGCAGCATGCATTGTCACTAGTTTAAAACACTGTTTTACAAAATAATAAGTATCGAAAACAGAGTGCTACTTACAGCCTTTTATACTAACTTTGACACTTTTAAACGACCACATTTGTATTTCAGTTACCAAATTGATGAAATGGCAACAAAATATCGACTTTCATTTCTGTCTTGAGTAAAGACTTACATTAAAATATTCGATAGTTTTCTTTTTTTCAAATTCTAATAGACACGACTGCTTGCTTACAATGAGACACTAGGGAGGTCGCTTAAGCTGGTTTTACACGATGCAAAATGGATTTGGGGGGGGGGGCATAGGAATCAGGTCGCGTCCCAACTTTAAAGTGAGCTCACTCTCTCTCTCTCTCTGTCTCTCTCTGTCTCTCTCTCTCTCTCTCTCTCTCTCTCTCTCTCTCGCACATCTGACTAATTGTAGCCAATTGGGACTTGTGTCCTCTGTGAACGTTCGGCAATGTTTCTCTGACGGGAACCGGTCAAGGAAAAGTGAAAAATAAAAGTCATTGCTCGCCTTTCGCATTTTATAGCGCTTTTTTAATATCAACTTATTTTTATTTTACACATGTTTTTGAGTTGTCAAAACTTAACTAGTACATGCAAAGCAGAGTATTTAAAAATATGCACTCAAGTAATACAAACTAAACCTGAACATAATCACACCATATTTATTCATGTTCCGTTTGATACGGAATGCTGTTGGTATTACCCATTTTACAATCGTAATTATTACCTCAAGACAGTAAAATATTTCTAACACTGCTGTAGAAACAAAACATTACGTCTGGATATTCGAGGTTAGACTAGAAAACAACATGGCTACCACAGAGGGTGCGAGAGTGAGCAGTGAGTGAACATGGTCATTCACTCTCCTTTTCGCGCTCTCTCCACCGATTTGCGAAAGCAGAGAGTAAGTACTCTCTGTGACGTCGAGAGAGGGCGAGAGGGTATTCTCTCAACGACACGGCCTCAGAATAAACTTCCTTCACACGAGTATGACATATACAACTGGGTTTTACCCAAAATAAATGCAACAAATATCAGTGACGCGCCATAGGCCAAAATTAGTATATGTTTAACAATGTTCAATATAAGACAATATAAAATTACAGTTAATTATTAAATACAAAAGCACGGAGAGTTATCAAACAAAAATTATGGAAAAACAGGATGAACTCTTACTTCTCTCAGCAAGGACTTGAATTTTGGAGTTCCATTGCTAATAAGCGATTTATTTGCTATAAAAAATTATTTCCCTTAATTACGGGGATGATAACGAACACTATAATTTATAAACGATTGTTATAATGGATCTCTCAGATTTTATATAAAATACTGTTTCCAGGGATGGGAGCAAGGCCCCCTCCCTCATTCCTCTCCCTCCTCCACCCATCTCCCCTTCCCCGACCACTCATTATGATGTACATGGGCCTCTAATGAGAAACGATTTCACACGTCAAACTTATTGCAAAATACCTCCTTGCATGAGAAAAGTTGATGACCATAATAATTTTAGTAATGGAATATCATGAACACATAAATTTTTCAAGTAGTGGCCTTTAAACAAAACAGGATATTTCTTTTCCTCGTCCAACAAGCAGTCTCGCAGCGCTGTCTGAACACCTCTCCCATTTCCAAAAGAAAATTTTCAGGAGTTCGTTACAATGGATATTTTTCGTCTGATTCCTCTTGACGTAGCTATATTCTCTGGCAACTCTCTGGTTGATATATAGGGTTCATATGACTAACACAGATCGATCATTATAATCACACGTTTCATGCGAAATTCTCATGAATATCGGGCATGCTGTATCTCCTGCTTTCGTACAAGATCTGCCTTGTATGAGATATGCTCGCATTAGGTTTAGTATGAGAATGCCATCATGCACGAGTATTGCACTATCTTGCGTCGTGTAAAAACTGCTTCACAATTACATTTGTGATGCTTCTTGTTTTCGTGGAACTGACCTCACTTTGTGGTTAGCAGTAACATACCTCCCGTGTTATCACTAACAGGAGTTCTAGATTTTAGAAGGTCAGCTCATGAACCAAATTTGAAAGTTCTTTGTCAGACGGTGTGGGCGCCGCACAGCTGCAAAGTTGGGCAACCATAATCAGGCATCAATTCCGTAATTCTATCCTCTTTTAGGGTTTTAGGCGGGATGGGTCTCGTAAGTGAGAAGGAGGCGAAAATGAAGGAAAGGGATGGGTATTATTTTTGGTTGGGGTTCTCAACCTCCACTCGTTTTTTATGACGTTGAAAAAATTGTTACTAAATTGACTTTCCACGATGTACAAAGTGATATTACGTTTACAGTTCGGCGGTCTGCTTCCCCCACTCACCCATTATGACAGTCAACGATCGAGACAGCTCACACGATGTTGTACGAGTACGTCACACGTTCTAATTCCGGTTAAGCCGTGGCCATCTTGTATTTGTGGGGTGTTCTTCACCTTGATATTTGCGTAACATATATGTTTTTGGGTATTACCGACTAGAGTGCACTGTAGTCGATGACCATTTTATTTACCAATTTCTTGCAATCTACTGCTATTTTTTTTTTGTTTACACGGATACTCATTATAGTGAGCTGCAGTCTGTGATCAGGTTTGTTTTGATTGCTGCTCGCTAGGTGGCAGTAGTACTATTACTTTACCACTGAGTTTAAGGGCGATATTACATTTTGACATACATAGAGCATGCGCCTCTATTGACATATTTATTCTAATGGAGCTCAAAATCTCCATGAAGTACGGCCTCGAAACTACCACATTTGTGTTAGAAAGTATTCACCTTAACTACTGAGCTACTGAAGCAAACATATAAGTGGTAGTTTTTCACCTGGCACTTCTTCAACACTGGGTTGCTCAAGTAGACACATTCCCTTACTCGGTACCTAGGTTCAACTGATTTTCTGTCATGTTGGGCAGGCTGCTGGAGGAACGCTTTGTGATTATTTTTGCGCACTTGATTCCACACTTGATTTCATCTTATAGGCCCAACGCTTGTGTTTTTATTTATTTCGTTATACGAGAATAGAATGATTATGGGGACTTCGGCACATCGGGACCTGGGACCGGAGCATCGGAGCTGTTCGTGCTCTGGAATTCCGGTCGGTCGGCGGCCATAATGTATCCAGGTGGCCTTGATATTGACCCTGGTAATCTTTGACCTTGAAATTTCTAAAAAAAACTAAAGAAAATTTAAAAAATAATTTTAAAAATTTAAATTATTAAAAATTATAAGAAATTATTTAAAAATGTATAATTACAAATTTATTAGAAAAAATTATTATTAAAATATTTATTTTTTAAAAATTACATATCCAGAAGTCCCTTTCACCCTCACAGCCCATCACCTATACTCATTCTATCGTGTGCAGCCATCTTGGTCTTTTTGTTTGTCATTTGTTAATACATCACTGGAGGACGCCATCTTGGTTTTTTCGTTTGTCACTTGTTGATATATTGCTAGTGGACGCCATCTTTTTTTGTCATTTGTTAATATATTGCTGAGGACGCCATCTTGGATTTCATTTGTTTTCATCACCTAGGAGGCGCTAGTTTATTAATTATCGATTTACCAACCAGGCGAGCTGCCGATTTAGCCACCAGGTGGCAACCATATTTGTTTATGTTTTTAAAGTATAGTTCGTGCTGTCGGCGCCCTCCATGTTAGATTCTATTTTCCAACACATAGGTGGAGTTTATTTCTTGATTCATCCGCCAGGCGAGCTGTCGGCACTTATATTTATAGACATAGGAAAATATGTAATTTTCCATTTCTATTTTATAAAAAAAAAAAATTAATCAACAGTTTACCTACATGCATGATGCGGGACTTTAACTACTTGCATAATTTATTAAATATATTTTTTATTAAAAACTTTAAGACCGATTATAAAAAAGCATTTTTATTTTTTTTATGCTAATTAAAGCATTATTGCACCTTATACAATCAAGGTGGCACTAGTGTGTTAACTACCGATTTCATCACCAGACGACCTGCCTATTTAGCTGCCAGGTGGCAGCCATATTTGTTTATGTTTTTAAAGTATAGTTCGTGCTGTCGACGCTCTCCATATTGGATTCTATTTTTAACATATAAATAGCGTTGATTTTGCGATTTCACTGCCAAACGAGCTGTCGATACTCGCTCATTCTGACGATTCAGCCACAAAGTGAGCTGTCGGCACTCACATTTGTTTCATAGACATAAAAAATACCTGTTATTTTCCATCCTATTTAAAGCTTTTTTTCAATCAGCGGTATACCTATATGCTTAATTCATTAAATTTATTAAAAATCATTTTTCGTTTTAATGCTAATTAAATTATCATTAAGATTGAGTATTTATTCTGTTACCCCTCACCCCATCACTTTGGTCCGACCAATTATTCACCTACGCTTAATCCCTTACTACCACCGCTCTTGTTTTCACTACTGTCCGCCAGAGCGTGCTATTGTGGGGAAAGTATATAATGGGGAAATTATCCTCATTCGGCACAGTTTCTCGTCTGATGCCAGAGGTGGCAGATCGCTCTCTTACCCCTCGTATTTTAGCATTCTGACTTGTAATTTCAGATATTTAATTCAATCAGGTCGCAGGATATTATCAAGCATGCACGTAATACGCATATATTTTCCCGCGAAATTACAAATTTGCTTAAATTTTAAGTATCGGTTCGGGCCAGCTAGTCTCTAGATGAATATGTAACCTCATAAAATACAGTAGTATAACTTGGTTTTTTTATTTATTTATATATTTCCCACCTATCTAATTTGCAAAGGCGTTACATCAGTACCTGTGACGCTACTATAACACTTCGTTTGCAATCACCAAATGTGTTCGAAGACACGAAAAGTATGAATGTTCAAATAATGCAGATAGAGTGACACATAAGTGTGTAAACTGTGGCATGGCATTTGCTAGGCGCGATAACTTGAAGAGGCACGTAAAAACCTGCGTAGTTGTAGGACCTTCACCTGCCAAAATCTTTCGTCTACAGTCTCCTTCTCAGCAGCGTACGAGAGTACTTCCCACAAAACCAAAGTTTCAGGATGAGCATCCACTGTCGTGCCAGCAACCATCACGCCCAAGAATCTTGGCAGGGTCTGGATTGGTTAATGCCAATGGGTTCGTGGAGGCCCAAACTGCATTCCACCACAGTCTAAAGACCTATGCTTCCACAACGAGAGCGCGTATTCGAAGGATATTTGCACATGTTTAAATCGAAAGGGGAAATCATCGCTTTTGGCTCTCCAAATAAACACTTCATCAATAAAGTTTAATGTAGGTATGGCTCAAAAACAGCATTGCAAAACCGACCCCATTAAACGAAAGGAAGGTATTCTAATCTAAAGGTAAGATATCAAAAATACTGTAAAAACTTCATACTGGAAATATACGTCACGGGAAAGAAGCATAAAAAAACCATTTTTCGGGTTAAATATTAACGAAAAATCAATCACCGAGTGCCTCTTCAGCTCTAAACAAAATGCCCCCCCCCCTTTTTTTTTTCTCCTTCCACAAACCACAGCAAAACATTTGTTTAAAATTCATGTTGGAAAAAATCATGTGTCGTGTACGGATGCGTTATGCAGCTTTCTATAAAGTAATTATAATTCGAAAATCCCAAAATAAGAGTTAAAACCACTTCGTTACCCCTCACGGTATGCGATACGCAAAGTGAAGGATCCCATACATTCCCCCTCACCAAGGCATAGACGCTCATCATTGAAAAACATTTCCTCCCAAGTTTAAAATCAGGACGTTAGGGAATTTAGGTAGCGGGAAAAAATATTCATATGGTTACTCCACATGCAACGATATATCTAGCTCAGTGTCCACATATAAACTCTTTATACATGCAAATAATGTACGTATAGAAAGTTTTGCGGGAGAAAGAATGATATACCGTGAGAGGTGCTAGCGTAAAGGTACTCCCTCCACAAGTACAAAATCATAAAAACCGTTACCTTTGGCAAGCAAACATATCAGGAAAGACTTCACAAATTTGAAGAAAAAAAAAATTAGAGCATATTGCAGTCAGTGCATTACGGAAGCCATCAAAATTTAGAGTAATGTTAATTCCTTTCGAATGTAGGAAATTAGTTATATCCACTATTTTTTTTTTGTAAATAAATTCTTGCCCGAACTCCACCTTTATTATTATTTTTTTATTTAAAGAATTAAATGTGAAATTTTTTATTAATTCCGGTGAAAGCCAAAATACTTTTTGATGCTGTGAAACTAAGAAATAAGAAAAAAAAATGTTACGTTTTCCACCTGCTCATACGTCTAACACACACCCACACACAAACGCGCACACACCTACGCGCACACACCTACACACACACAGAGCCACAAATATCCCAATTGCAGAAGATACTGATAGACGAATTAAAAAATTATTACGACAAAAGCTTGCTTAAAGAAGTGGATACGAGTGCCATTATAGAAGTAAACGAGAGACACGTGCAGTCGTAATCTGAGCTCGCGCACACGGCCAGCCGCGCTGCACCAGGTGTTGTATTGGACTTTACCCTAGCGCACTGGCTGCAGGGGGGAGGCTTGTCACTACAGCAGCTAGTTTTATTTCTCAAACAAGCCAACTTTAATTCATTAAACACAGATATCTGCACGCACAAGTCAATACCAGGGGAGACACATGTTCAAGTGGACTCGGGTTCGATACTCAACTCGTACGGCCCGAATTTATATTTTAAAAATCACTCAAGGCGAATACCGGGATGGTTTATTGGTCGAGTCCTTACTTGTTCCCACTTGCCCTAGCAACTATCTCCGTCTCAAAATAGTATAAATTTCCTTTTTTATTATTTTAGCTTGCACACCACCTAGATAATGTAAACTCACGCTACTATTTTACGAGAATCGAATACAGTCTCGAATAAAAAATATTTATATGTGTTCATTATAAGAGGAAGGGGGTTGCGCCATTTTCTCTCACATCGAATCCGTAGCATCGAGCTTTCAGAATCACGAGCCAACCACGTTTCGAGGACGAAAAACATTTTAAAAAATCGCGGCACGTAATGCATACAAATGTGTACGTATTAACTTAAAAACAAAAAAATCATTATATTGAGCACAAAGATTTATTTGGCATCAGCAATTCCTTGCATTTTTCAGGCATACCGAGATACCATTTTGTATTTTACAGTTCTTTAAAGCTACCATTTCGCACACGATGCGTTGTTGGCCAGTCTGATAACTCTAGGAATATATACCGAATCAGGTCATTATTATTCTCTTCGTAATCCAACGAACGAGTCCTTTCATCCGCTGATGCATATACTAAGAAATATTTCCACACCCATTACACAGTGGTCAATTAATGTTAAACCGTTTTGGGGGGAAAGTCTAACAGAATATTCGACTCGCTCACATCTGCAAATACGAATACACACACACACAGACACGCATGAAATCAAATTAAGGTAAGAGAAAACAATCCACCCATTACAGAAATAGGAAAAAGAGTTGTCCAGTAAGATAATACACTTCATGGCCCGAACAGTGCTACATATTTATATTTCCGAATCGAAGCGATATTCTGAGGTGAAAACCCTAGAATTTAAAGTTGTATTAATCTTGAACCTTCAGAGGAAACGTCTATGTTTACACACCAAAATCCTGGCCATTGAAAAAAAATAAAAACCTTTTAGTCCCCTAATGTAATTTTTTCAAATTACAGAGTAAACGTCATATTATTAGAGCTAAATGCCGATTCTAGAAATATTCCTAAATCCATTAAGAACCTGCAGAGATACATACGCATGTTGACAATGTTTCAGCCCAGACATGCCAGTGTATCACATAGACATACGAACGACAAATTTTCAAAAGGTCAGAAACGAGAGCTAAATCACCCATTATTGGTGTTCATTTTTGCGGTAAACTTTGTGCACCTCCGTCATGCCCAGAAAGAGATATGATGCTTGCTAACATACTTGCTCTCTATCAGCCCCTCGTGATGCCACGAAGATACAAAATCTCGTATTATGCAAGTACATAAGCAATAGATTCACAAAAAAATTATTAAAAGTACTCAAGTTTACGCACATAAGGTTTATTACCCATGCAAAATTTAAAAAGTATCAGGCTGCAGGAGTGATATCTCAGGTCGGAAGGCCTACTGCAATCTGTGGAATTATGAAGATTTGGACGCATCAGTTTAGGCTCTCCGTCGAAAACAGCACCACAGGCCCATTTCGCAACGATGACCTCTTCCACGATGTCACATAAGAGAGGGACCGCAGCGACGCAGCGGCTAGAGCTCTCGTTTCCCATCACGAGTACGTACACAGCATCCTTCTTTTGTACACACTTTCTCTCCACCTCAACACCAGCCCATTCTTCACTTGTCCTCTTCGCCCCAACACGACGAGGCAGGTTCGATTCCTGGCAGGGACACTTCCCAGATTTTCGCCCTTTCATTCCTCAAAAAAATTTCTCATCGCTAAAAATATTCCTTAAAAACGTTCCTTATTCCTCAAAAACATTCCTTATTCCTAAAAAAATATTCCTCAAAAACATTCCTTGTTCATTAATAACATTCCTAACTCAGTTCGTTTGATTTTTTAACCAAATTCACCTGAATTAAACAGCTCGAGAGAGACATAAAACTTCAGATTGAACCATATTCCCCTTAGCGCACTTTCTCGCGCAATTTTTACTTAAAATAGACTCTTTCATTCGATTTTATACACCTCTGAAATAATTAGTTTCTCAGAAAAGCAGTAGGGTAAGATTCAATAAATTAAAAAAAGCACAAATAAGAGCACTTAAATTTATTATCCTATTTTATCCATGCATTCAATCTTTGCAGTTCTCTGATGTTTGCAAATGATTGATAGTACACGATTGTTTCACTCGATGTAGTCCCTATCTTTAAGTTCACCTATGATTGAAGATGTCTCCTTACTGTGCAAGCCAATCAAATGTCAACAAGTTCACTGGGGTCTTCAGGAAATATGTAGTTGGTGTTCTTGTCGTCTTCTGCATTATTCAAAACACTTTTTTCAGCAAAGCCTGTGGGGAGATGTGCGAGGACGTCGAAAATGTCGCCACTGTGTTCACAGTCAACACTGTCTTCATTATCGTATCCATAACCCTCCCCTTTTTCTGCAGAGGCATTATCCACTTCTTCTTCAGCACAAACATCAACGAGTATCCTTTCCTTTGAAGGAGGAGCATCGTTGGCAACATAAGTCTTCGCAGCTACTGGTGCTACATTATATTTTCTAAGTTCGTTATGTTCACGTGCCATTTTAGAATGTGAATATTTCATACGATCCGATTGTATGGGACACTGTTCTTTGCTAGTATTGACCATAGTTCCCTCGCCTTCTGTGAACATTTTATGCAGCGTATTGTTAATAGGAGGAAGCATGGGCGTAGCCAGGGTTTACTTCAGAAGGGGGCAAAAGCAAGGAAACTCAAAATAAAGTTCTTATCAAAAAATAGTTTCATTTATACATTCGAGAACGTTAAAACTACCTATTTGTAATGCTATTGCCACCAACTTAAACCTTATTTCAACAATAGTCTACAAGGATTCTGGCTATACCTGGACAAAATTTCTTTTTTAAATTTACTTAACTCTTCCAATACCCTTTTTTAATGCACACTCGTCATACAAAGACCGACAAGCCTGTTTTCTGTCATTTTTGACCATAACCAAATTTTTTCCCTTCGTAAAGTGCTGAAGGATATTTCGATAGTGCACATTGTGCAGGATTGTGCGAGTGAAATAAGTATCGCCTTTTTTATAGCTGGGTAAAACAATTGCGTTTCTTTAACAAGTGCAGCCAGTTCTATTTCCTTTAGTTTGGCCCCTGACACGTTTTTTTTTTCTTTTCATTGGTTATACCAAAGTTCAGCTTCACCGAGGAAACCATTTAAATTGTAGTATTTATAAAAACTTTCAGCTTTTTTTTTAAAAAAATCCGCATTGTTCATACCAAGCATTACCTGAGGGTGTAACGTAAGCAATGAGTATGCGGGTAAGTTTTCCTCAGAAAAACGCAGTTCAAGAGACATTATTAATGAATCCATGTACGGAATGATTAGCGATCTTCTCCAAAACTCGCCAGGAGTCTGTACTGGAGGATTTGCACGATATTTCTGCCGATTTGTGACCCTCGGTATTTTGAAGTCGGTTTTAAGACTCTCGTCGATGGTTTCCGCCTCGGTCATAAAACTTGGACGTTCAGCATCGACATTGCCACGGTGTTTCCTTAACATGTCTGTGATTCTTTTTATGTGATGTGCACATTAAAGTAAGTACATACTTTTTGACTGTAAACATTCACTATTGGTTGCAGAAGTGCCGAATATCTTGCTATGGCACAAACACTAACAATTAATTCCGAAATCGTGGCAGCGCAATGCATTTGAAAAGCAGCTTTTCTCGTTGCAGTGTTGCCGTCTTTTGATAGTGTTTCAAGAGCCATGACAATTTGCACATAATGTTATTTGAATATGGCGATACTTTTATATTTTTGAGACCAACGGGTTCCGCAGAGCATTGGTATATTTGGTATGCATTTTCGAAGAAGGGTCGATTCTCGGAAGAATTTTATTATGTCTTTTATTGTGGAAACCGTATTTCGTATCACTGCTATTTCATTTAAGTCGTTTACAACCAAGTTCAATTTGTGACTAGCACTGTGGAAATACAGTGCTCTCGTATACTTTTCTCGTAGAATGTTTTGAACACCACCATCTTTTCCTGCCATAGTGGAACATCCATCGTATCCTTGTCCGACACACTTTTTTGGATCAAGGCCTACATTTTCTACAAAGTTGTCAATTGCAGAGGCTATCGATCTTGCATCCATGGCAGTTAGCTCTACAAAGCCTAAAAATTCCTCTCGAACCATCATCTTTTCTTCGTCAAAAAATCTAACACCAATGGAAAGTTGTTCTTTCCCTGATATGCCACTGCTCTCGTCTGCCAGTATACTATAGGGATATGCGTTATTTACGTCAGCAGTGATGTCGTCTCTAATAACATCTCCACATAGGCCAATTATTTCATTTTGAATATGTGGTGACATGTAGGTGGCATTTTTTTCCGCCCTTTTCTGTGTGCTCTTTCAAATTATGGTCACCAACTTCAATTTTGAGTATAACCAAATCTTCAAAAACACCTTCATGATGTTCTTTAAACCTCAAAGGTAGGTCATGTGAATCACAAAACATCACAGTCGAAATTATTGATGTCACGACTTGCTTGTTGAATTCTATCTCTTTTTGGTGGGCAGAAATCAGCTGAACATCGACAGGCATATTTTCGACGAAATGTTTTGCGGCTGTGGCCACTAATTTGTGCCACTGAGATGACGTATGAGTTCTTGCGAATTCGTGCATGTATTTGTAGCGAGTAAAGGGCCTCACTATGAGCGCACAGGCCCCCTTAGCCCTGTGTGTAACACACAGCCAGGCCTATTATGTTAGCTTCAGCGCAGGTTTTAGCATAACTAATTTGTTAGTATAGATTAATTACTGTTCATAAATAGATGCGTATATAATCACATAATTAATCAATAGGAGCTGTATGTTTGTGTGAATGACCTTCAGTCTGGCATACGGGAGTAATCCTAACGATGACTACTGACTGTATAGAATATATTAGCTTAATTATCAACCACTTTATTGCTGGTTGACTCATAGTATTAGACAAGACTTGTTAATCCCTTCTGGATACAATATATGTATATATTATAATTCCTATAGTTCTTATCAGCAGCGCTGTATTCCTGTGTGCCTGACCTTCAGTCAGCATACGGGAGTAATCCTACCGATGGCTACAGGCTGCATACAATATATTATTTTAGTTTAATTCATCTCAAGTTTACTAAGAGTCTTGACTCATAGTACTTGAACAGTCCTCGTGGACTTAACTTAAGTTTAGGTTAATTAAACTAAGATTAACCTCTTCTTTCAGGTAAATTACCATCTTGTGAAGGATTATGAAAAAGTCGGTTTGTGCTAGCTTGCTGGCACTCACCGACATCTAATTCTATTTTACGTTTAAGTTTTAGGATCCACTGGGGATTCGGATTCGG
>NQII01000277.1:641307-817592 GCA_002778355.1 Clitarchus hookeri | reverse complement strand
CCATGGCAGCCCAATCCCTCTTTGCCGTGATGCATGTCTCCTTGCATGATACTCCCTTCCTTGTAGGCGTATGGGGCTTAGCCCTGAGACGCACTTAACTCCCGTCCCTACCGCAGGCTCATATAACACTTAGTTTTAGAGTAGTTAGATAAAAAAAATGCCTCACTATGAATGAGCCTAAAACACCATGCACATTAGTTGGTGGAAACAACACACAGTAAATGTACAGCATGCCCTTTAATTTTTTAGAATACATCAGCCAAGGAGCATAATCCACGATTCCCCTGTAATTGAATTTCCTTTTTCATTGGACAGCATCCTTAGCAAAGTCATAATTTGGAGGTGGTGACCAACAATTTTTTAAAATTTCCGTTCTTTGAGATGAGGTCATACTAAACGAACGCCCAAGCCAGTAACCTATGTCATTAACAAAATAAGCTTGATCCTGTCCTGTGCACCAAAACCAGAGAGTAGCGAAGATCCACTTGATGCAGCCAAAACAGCAACATGTGCAGGTGTAGGTGCAGTGCGCTAGGGTCAGCGCTAGTATCTGCAACATTCTGCTTCGAATTTTCGTCTCCGCCGCTATCACTTTCGCCACTACTTTTATCTGGTTGCTTCCTCTTCTGTCTCGCTAAAATAAAATTAATAATCTTTTTGTTATTATGTATTTAATTTAATATCGCATTGCAGATGCCATAAGGGCGTATCATAGCAAAAAGTACTGCTGAAAAGGTATAAAGTCGTATAACTTTTTTTTATTAATCGGTTTAATTTTTATGTAAAAATATAGAAATTTAAAAACAATTTCTTCATTTTGAATTTTTTTTTACATTTAGAGGGCGTATATATATTTTTTTTCAATAACTCGAATTGCTTAAATAACTCAGCATCTACTCTAACAATTAATTTGTCATGCGGATAGATTTTGACAGTCAACAAGTCCTTCCGATTGACGCAAGAACCATCTAAATCGGTTAAATTGTTCAAAAGTTATAAAAAAAGTTTACACGCACACAATAAAAATAATTCAAAATGAATAAATTTTTATTTTACAATTTCAATACTTCTGCTTTGAAAAATAATAGATTAACAGAAAAAAATATATATACGTCCTTGTGTTTCCGGGTGCCATAAAGGCGTATAATTATTTATACGCCTTTATGGCGTCTGTAACGCGATATGTTTTTTATTCTAGATATTCAAAAACCCTTTTAGAATAGATACATACTTCTTACACTAAAAAGGTTTCTAATATCCATTGTAAGTAGATAACCAAAAAATTACTTCCGTTAGTTTCAATAAAAATCTGTAGACATCTAAAACACACAATCACGTATGAACTGACTGCCACTGACTGGTAAATTAAATAGTGATCGAGCGGTCTCGCTTTCAGAAGAGTGCTCGGCTGTAAGAGCGAGCGAGACGGAGACAGGTATCCGTCACTCGTGGATACCTACCGCTATATAGCCCAGTCATATTAGGTAAAAAAAGGGGTCAACCTCGGAATGAAAGATAATAAGCTGTAAATTGGTATAAGCCTTTGTTTTGTCGTTCTTAATGTTGTCTCAAAAGTCACCAATGTTATCGTGTCCGCGTCTTAAGATATTGAAGGTCAAAGGTCATAAAAATATGTTTTTCGCGAATATCTCGCTTTTTATTGCTTAAATTTGCACTTATTATAAAAGTTGTAGAATATAAAATTCTCTACAACTTTTGTTTGAACTTTTTTTTCATACGATCAACCGTTTCTGCGGTAGACCGCAAAGAGTGCGCCGCGCACAGTCATATATGGTCTAATGCAAGGTCAAGCGTGAGTTACGGTTATCAGTACGTTGGATAAAGTTAATTATTTACTAAAAAATTATAATTATTAAACAATGCCCATTATTTATGTACTAATTATAAATTATTTATATTTAATTAAAATAAGTGACGAGAGCATTGGAGAAAATTCCCAATTTGGATAAGTTGGTGGAAGTATTCCAACAAGAAAACTCCCCCGTAGAAACATTATTTGAAAATGGACTGCGTATCTTGTTGGCATTATATAATGCTCCAAAATCTGAGGACAACATTGATCATTTCCGCTACACGCAATTCATCAAATTAACGAAACTAAATAAACCTGTACAATTGTCAACACTTCCACCAACAAGTGTAGCAGCTCATCAACATATAAATCGTGTCTACTACCAGATTCAAACGTGGTTAGGGAAAGACTTAGAACCTCAAGAATGGGGCTGGATGCTTGAAAATGAAATCCTGGAGCCCATAAGAACGTTATTGCCTCCAGCACCAGCCGAAATACTAAATATAATATTTTGCAATTGCAAAAACGGTTGTGGTTCCCGCTGTGGATGCAGAAAATCAGGGCTACTATGTTCTTTAGCTTGTGGCCAATGCAATGGACAAGCTTGCCTCAACGCTTCACTATATCCAAGTAATCCCGATGAAGAAAGCGCATACGATCCTGAAATTCTGGAAGGTTTGGAGATGACTATGACCGATAATGAGGATGATGACAATGAATTAAACATTTTCGAGCGACAACAAGAAGAAGATGACGAAGAAGAAGAAGATAACTAGCTTCCATTTACAATTTTATTATAATTAAAATCAACAAAAATTCTTTTAATATTTGAACTCACATTTCAATAAATGTATAATAAGCTATATTTAATGATAAATAAATATATGTATAAAATATATTCCCTTACTGGCTTTTTAAATTAAAATATAACTAAAATATACATTCCAGAATTATTAATATACTATAGTTAAATATAAATAATTAAGTCACTTATTTTAATTAAATATAAATAATTTATAATTAGTACATAAATAATGGGCATTGTTTAATAATTATACTTTTTTAGTAAATAATTAACTTTATCCAACGTACTGATAACCGTAACTCACGCTTGACCTTGCATTAGACCATATACGACTGTGCGCGGCGCACTCTTTGCGGTCTACCGCAGAAACGGTTGATCGTATGAAAAAAAAGTTCAAACAAAAGTTGTAGAGAATTTTATATTCTACAACTTTTATAATAAGTGCAAATCTTATTTAAGCAATAAAAAGCGAGATATTCGCGAAAAACAGATTTTTATGACCTTTGACCTTCAATATCTTAAGACGCGGACACGATAACATTGGTGACTTTTGAGACAACATTAATAACGGCAAAACAAAGGTTTATACCAATTTACAGCTTATTATCTTTCATTCCGAGGTGAAACCCCTAATATGACTGGGCTAATAAGCATATACAGCGCGTGGCAACCTGAGGTCGGGGCCCCTAAAGTACGAGTATATGTTCAATGGCCGCGCGCCTGCGAGCAGTCACACGCACGGTTGGTCGGTCGTCTCGGAACGCGCATTTTGTTTTAAGTGATTTTATTTAGATCATTATTTTCACACATCCTTATGTATGAACCAACGGACAAATCGACATTTTTTAATTAGGTATTAAACTTTTTATATATATTTTACTTGACTACATGAACCAGTGGTTGGAGGGAGGGGGCATGTGCACCACCCTGCCCCACCGTGGCTACGCCCATGGGAGGAAGCGAAGTCGTCACATCCCGTTTCTCGGTAGGAGAAGGAACACAATATTTACAGACCTTGTCTATTCAAGTTATCACCTCGTGCGAACTGCCTAGGACAGTTTTTGCAGCTAAAAATTACACGAGAAGGGTTCTTTGGACATTCACTCTTCTCATGTCGCCGCGCATTGTAGTAGAACGCATATACTTTGTCGCAGTATCTGCCCTGTCGGCGATTCTACGATGAAGGCGTTGGTCCCGACCCCACTTTCATCACCGCCAGTCGTACACGCGAATAATCTTCGGTACAAGGAGAGTGTTCACTTCCAAATCAATGTTTAATACGCGGTATCAGAACGTCAACTGAGTTGCTGCTGACTTTCATTATTCTATATAATCGCAATTTTTTTTACCAGTGAATTAAAAAAAAAATCATAACAGATGGCAAAAGAAAATGTAGGGCTATTCAAATTAATACCAACATTACCAAATGCTTGTGAACTTCCTACATTATTTTTTCCCCCGATATAATTTGTTTTATTTCCTTCTCTGGTAGGGCAGATATCGTTTGATGTGCCCTTCCATCCTTCTTCCTTCGGGGTGTGTCCATGGCTACGGTTACGGCCACGGCACCAGACAACCATGTTATACCGCGATGCATGCGCCCCTTTAAACATAATAAACCCGACCTAAGGCGTAAATGGCTTGGAGACGCAGCCCATTCTCCAACAGCCTTAGTTACTAACATGCGTGCCGGAGGACACAGGACTGTGAAGGGGCTCGCGATGGCGTAACGGGATTTGGGGGCTCGCCAGGGGAAAAAAATAGGTTCGAACTCTTTCTTTACCAACTCAGGGACGTATTCCATGTTAATTATGTCATCAAGAAAGTTCAGTAGTGTAGGGAAAGAAAAACAATTGTTTGCTCGAATACTATTTTAAACTTCGGTAGGACAGAATCAATGTACTTTTCATTCCGCCCACGCTAAACACATTTTGAACGAATTTACAGTAGAAGTTCCTGACACGAGGAAAACTATATGCGATTGAATTTTTGACATGTAAGAGTACATTAGATACATAGTTCGTTATGATTATTCATCAAATTCTATCTGAGCGCTTATCACTTTGTGCCTCTCTGAGATTATTCTGTAAAGGTTAGCATTTTAAATACAAGTAAATATTTTTAATTCATATTAGAAGTTTTATTTAAAGTTAATTGATTTGAAAATGTACATTTATAGCATATCAAAAAAAGCTGTCTTCAATTACAGAGAGTTCTGTCAAACGCAGTAAATTACTGAAATGTCATCTTTAACATTTTAACCTGGCATGGTCTCTAAAAGTTTCAAATTGAATTTCTNGGGGGGGGGGGGTGTGATTTGAGTTCAAACCCCTCTCTTTCTCAGAGCTTTATCTGGGAGTGCCACTCACCACTGTGCCCACGCCAAACTAGACTTACTGTAACTGTAATTGAACAACATTCATTATTGGCATGCAATCAGCTAATGGCGTGCCGAGTTTAGTTTTCCCTATATCCCGATGTCGTCTGTTGTGTGAAACGATTTACAATCAACGGTATCCTTTGAGTTAGTATAATGTAAAGAGGATCTTTCATAAGGATAGTTATTGTTTGCTGGGCTGTGCTGTTATTGTAAGATACTATTGAACACTACCATACAATGAAACTACACTGACATGCCAAAATTCATGGGATATTCTAGCAGGATAATGCGCCATGTTATCGACCCAAGTTGTCCAGTACTGGATCGAAGAGCATTCTGGAGAGTTTCGGCGACTGCTATGGCCACCTCGTTCGCCCTATGTGAACCCCGGCAACCATTCATGGGACATGATGGGGAGGTCCATTCGCACCCGAGATCCTGCACCTACAAACAGCAAGGAACTGTGGGTAACTATCAGGCAACGTGGGCCAACGCCTCTCCACAGGTGTTTCGTTCACTTGTGGAATCGATGCCATGACGACGACGAGTTGCTGCACTTCACCGGGCTAGAGGAGGGCCTAAACGATACTAGACCCGTTCCCCAAGCCGGTGTATATCTTTGCGAAGTACGTTAACTCATTCTGGCCCAATGTACACAGTTGTGTACATAACCCTCAGAAAGTTTACTTTTTGCCGGTACTGTTCACTGCGAGAGTCAGTGCCTAATGATCTTCCCCGTGGGGAACAGATTAGCAATCTATACTACTGTTCTAAGTTATGAAAGGTTCGTATTGGGCCCCGTCCACAATCGACATAGCGTATGTAATGTGCACAGCATAAGGAAGTAAAAACCTGTGTCTGAAATTGCAATGTCCACAACTAGTATTTGGCGTGACTTACTTGGCTTGGCGTGAAGACGATCATCTCTGATTATCTCACCATGCGCTAAGTTTTTTACGTCGGCCAATGAGAATGTGAAACATCATAAAGACTAGCTTTAACCAAGATAGCCAACTTATGCGTTTAAAAATTCCTGTGCAAGCAAAAATTATTTTCTATTCGCCTGCTCCATTTTATTTGAACAAACAAGGTTTTTTTCTTTTCTTTTATGGTAACGCTGATTGTGGACGGACCATTTTGCTTGTTATACTAGGCAGGTTTTCATATAAGCCAAGCAGATTGTGGGCAGGGCGTTACTACAGTCAAACATGAAAACTACAGGTCATTGACTGCGACAACGAAACAAGTGTTGTGTCGACTTAAGTACAGCACTAGTCAAAAATGTCTTGTTTGCAATACCTAAAGCCGTAAATTAGACTGGGTCTGAAAGGATTGAGATTCACTGAACAGCTACAGATTTTGAAATCCCTGCTTAAGTTTTACTTATGTAAAATTTAATTTACCATGATCCTGATCACTGTATTCATGCGCCGTGAGGTATAACCGTGAAATAAAAGTTAATATTTTACCAAATTTCTCGTTTTTACAATTATGTGCATTGAAATAACAGTAAGCAAAGGAAATAATTTAAATGGTTATAAATATATACCTAAAACTTATAATTCAATGTAAAGATACGGAAATACTTTCCCTTTGTTATTATCAACTTTACTGGGCGCATGCATCTCAGTGTGCTTGTTAAAATCTACGCAGGTAGTGGAAGTGACGGCTGAATTAAAAAATACACAATTTACATGTCAATCCCCATTTTAGAGGTTCGCTAAAGGTCTAGTTCTGACTTACATGAAAAACGCCGTATTTGTTTTATAATTTGAAACTTCGAAGGACATCACCAGCTGCAGTTAGAATGAGAGAACTGCCCTGAGACGAGATGCAGAAGTCATTTGTTTTTCTAATTCAGTGCTAGATTAATAATTTTTAATTTAATTTATTCTTAAAAAAAAAAACATTTACACGTAATTTTCGTTAGATTAAAAATTTGCAGCCTTACTCTTGTAGTATTTCACAGAAATGCTTTGACAAATAATTTCAATAATTTTGTTTTCAAAAAATACAAAATGCATTCTGGAGCTTAACCATTTATAATAAATATTAATTAGTCATATTTTAAAAGAATTAAATGTTTCAGAATTATAATATGAAACATAGCTTAATCGTGTATAGTTAGTGGACGAGACATATTTTCATAATATATGCTGCAGTGCATGACTTCTGACTGATAATGACAAAATACGATTGCTGGTTTAAGAACGTTTGTTTCTTGTTTAGTGAAAAAAAAATTTCTCTCTTCGTTTTTATAACCGCGATTTTCTCGAACGACGTAACGTTGCGCAGTTTTCAAATATTTTGAACACATTGCTTATGGTACTGGCGTGGTCAATAAAGCACGGGAAATAATGCACTGAGTTTTGTGCTGGGCACTGTTAAGTCCGGACGAGACCAGACAGTTGGGACGGTGCAGTTTATTAACCATGAACCAGGTTAAGATATGCGAAACCTCCGGAGAGCATGCGAAGGGGAAGGAGAGGAAAGGAAGCACTTACTTAAATAGTGCTTTTTTAACGTCTCCGCTTGATGTCCCCTCTAGCCGGGATGGGGGAAGGAGGGGCTGCACATATCTCCTGTAGCTGGTGGAATCAAGCACAAATTCTCCCTCTCTTTCTTTCCCGTCGACCATGACGTCGGCACACAAGAAGCGAGAGAGAGAGAGAGATGGGGATTTTGGCAGAACTGAAATGGTAGCGCGTGTTGCTAAAGCTGAGTTTACACTAGAAGAATTAAGCGTTAAATTATGCGTTAAGGCGTCTGCAGAAGAAACAAACGTGTGTTATCATACGTATTGACTTCCAGTGGTACTTAGCAGGTCATGTGTGTTGTTGTGATTTACTTAAGCGTTAAAAGAAATAGTTATATTTTATATCTTAAGTGAAAATTATGAGGCGACGACCAATCAGAACAGAGCAGTCGGTGTTGTTGGAGGGAAACTGTTATTTACAGAAATGTAAGTGTAATAAATATAAAAAAGGCGTGTGTGTGTGTGTGTACATGTTTACGAATATATTTGTTCACAAAAATAAGCTTCTCCGATAGAAAATGTCGGCCGTGAAGAAAGATCNGTGTACATGTTTACGAATATATTTGTTCACAAAAATAAGCTTCTCCGATAGAAAATGTCGGCCGTGAAGAAAGATCTTCTTAAATATTGTTGTGATATACGCGGTTAGGTGAGGAACAAAAGTAAACATGGCCGGCTTGTCGTCTGTTTACACTGGCTGAAATTAAGAATTAAAACATTAATTGGAAACTGCAAATACTGAAGACGTGTTTCCGAATGCCAGATCAGCGCTTACTGCATAATTTTTAACGCATAACTTTTTTATTGTAAACCCAGCTTAANCGTGTTTCCGAATGCCAGATCAGCGCTTACTGCATAATTTTTAACGCATAACTTTTTTATTGTAAACCCAGCTTAACTCCAGCCACGCACGCCAGCAAAATGGCCGCACCAACCAGCAATATGGCGGAACGTCGTTCACCAATCAGTTCCTGGAGAATAACTTGCAGATGGCAGCCCGACCAATAGGAAATATTCCGTAACGTGCAACAGCCAGTCAGGCGTGAGGCCCGTTTCCACAGCTTCGCGCGGCCAATCAGCGAACGAGTTCGCTTACATCAAAGGTTAGCCACGCCATGTGGTTCATCCACACAATAGGTAGGTAATAAATTTAATGGAGAGACTGTTACTTTGATGTAGACGTATCATTCGCTGATTGGCTGCGAATAGGCGAATAAAGGCCCTTACACAATAAAACTTTCTAACATTTGACTTTACGATTAGACTTTATGCCAGCTTCTCAACGTGATGTTTCCCGTTTCGCGATATTGCTGGTCGGCGCGGCCATTTTGTTGGGGTGCGTGGCTGGAGTAGCAACAGGCACTAACATTTCAGCTCTGCCAAAATCTCCCCCACCCCTTTTTTCCCTTCATTATCTCTCTATCTCTCTTTCTCTCTCTCTCTCTCTCTCACACACTCACTTCTCGCGTGCTGACGTCACGGTCGACGGGGAAGAAAGAGAAGGAGAATTTTCATGTGACTCCGCCAACTGCTGTAGGTATGTGCGGTTCCTCCCTCCCAGCAATATTATGTAAATATGAAATAAATGAAATCCGTACAAAGTCTTAAACTATGTTCAACAAACTCTGAAAAAGTAGTTGTAAAGGACATTCCCTAGTTATAAACAAGATGTGGGTTGCTTTTTGCTGAAATTACAAGACGGTTTCTTAATCACTATGTCCAAATGTACAAAAAGAGGTCATCTCGTAACATTTTAACCAAACAAATAAGGATGGCTGTTCAAACCTTGCACGTAGGCAAAATGAATTACTCTAGTGAACGTATTGCCTACGGCCAAGGTACTGGTGGCATCCATATTCGTTATTGACGGTTACTTCAGACTTTCCTGAAGCCCTGCTTAAGTTCTATTTCCAGTATATTCCTCCGTCTCATGCAAACAAAACTTAATAGTAAGTATAGAAAATTACACCAAAGGGACACCGTACCGAATTTGTGCGCACTCAGTGTAATATTATTTTCCATAAGAACTATTTTTTTACTAGACATTACCAAAACGCATTTTTCTTCCCTGATATTCATATTAATTAATAATGAAACATTATATTTTATAGCCAGAATATAAGTAAAAGTGCAAACTAATTTAAAATAAGGTACTCTTATATTAACACATTTACAAAACGCTTGTAAAACGTGACTTTTTAGGAAACAGCCAAGCACGTAATTCATACTTAGTTTTTAGAGTTTTTTGAAGTTTAGCTGTTTTAGGGCTAATGTCATTGTATATGTTGCCCAATATGTGCAATGTATATTTGAAGATGTTGTGATGTGCGTGAGAGTGTTTGAGGGGAAAAAAAAGGGGGGGGGAAGTGAAGGGGAGAGAAAGATGTTTTGGTTGGCTCTTAAGGAGAATCCTTAGCAAAAAATTTTGAACACCTCAAGGTCAAGTGTCTGTCAATAAGGAAGCACTGCGACAGAACTTCCGAAGGCAGCGCTATGTATTCCCGAGTAGCTGAACTTCCTGCGAATTAGATCTTTAACAGCAACGGCAACGTCCGCCACGCTTCCCAAGTGCGAAAATCCGGGAGTGACCCTGCCGGGAATCGAACCCGTTTCGCCTTGGTGGGAGGCGAGTAGTCTGACCACTAAACCACCGCGAGTCAGTGGTTGTTATGTACGCGTCAAATTACATACCGGCCGTAGTGCTGTATTCTGTTTGTGTAGAAATTATGCAACTAAAGGCTGTTCACGGTAAAGTAAGCACTTTTGAAATAAATATTTCAAAGATGTTACATGTATTTTTATAAATACACTAGGTGACAAGCACCCAGTAAAGTTGGTAACGGAGGAGGGAAAGTAGTGCCATATTTTAAAGTTGGATTAAAAGTGTTCGGTAAATATTTGTCAATACTACAATTATTTTTCTTCTTCCCGTTTTTTTAAGCATATAAGTGTAAGAATGAGAGAATTTGTTAAATATTTACGTTACTAATAATTGTACGTTTTCCCTAGACTGACGCATGAATATAGCAATGTTAATTCTACATACGGCGAAAGGATACACAATGTGTATACACGTAGATCTTAAGCAGGGCCTTCAAAAGTGCTCAGTTTACTGTGGACACTATATAGGTGGTTTAATTCATTCCTCTGTTCCGCTAGTTGCAGCAACCACCGGACTAAAATAAGAGGTAGGCCGATTTTCGTTTCCTGCGCGACCGCCACATTGCCTCAGGTATCGCTATGATAACTTTCAAAACCACGTGTTCAAACATTTAGGTACATTTGATTTTACAACAGATCTGCTCTTCTGTGGAGATAAAAATAATATTTAGTGTAGTTTGATTGCATTGTATTTGCGTTACAGCGTAGTCAAAAGCAGTGTACTGGCACATCACAGTGTGCTAACCCCAGTGGAAGCCTCGTGGGTAGGCCTACTGTATCACTGGAGTCACAATAGCCCGACGAACACGACACGACAAATCCTAAAACGGCAAGTTATCCTTATAATATACAATATTTACGATTTAAAACTCACACTAAATAAATAATTTTTTTTTTTACTGTTGACAATATTTGTATATATACGAGAGAAAAAAATATTGAAAAACAAAACATAAAGTTATTTTGGCGCCAAGTTAGTTTATTATCTACTACGGTAAGCACATACGCACGAAATTTTGTTTTGTAAAGTTGCATTTACATTCTTTGCGAACCACGACGAACCCTACATGACAGAAAGTAGAAATAGAACCTATTTTGTCGGGTTGTCAGGGCTGCGAATTTTGTCGGAATGACGTCACAGTGACATTGCTTTTCATTGGCTGCCACTCAGATTTCGTCGTGTCGGGCTCGTCGGGGTATTGTCACTGCAGCATAAGGGGTAAAACAGTTCAGCGTCGGGAAATATTGATGTTTGTTACTGCGCAGATGGCATGCGCACTCTACACCACATTCATTCTTCTTTAGGGCTGTACTATATGACGAAATATCGATCACGAAACAATATTTCTGCAATATCGCAAATGCGATGTCGTCCAAGAGTGTGCAGAGCAATATATCGTGATGTTAGCGATATATCGCCATCGATTTTCAATACCGATATCGATATGGTGAACATGTTTCGAAACTATCTTGGAAAGCGAATATCGCACAGTCACTACTGTACGGCAGCAGCTAGTGGGAGTAAACGGGAGGAAGAGAGCGGAAATGAACAGAAGGAAAGCAGTGAGAGAGCGAGCGGCGCGCTGAACCTGTCGGTCGATAGAAGGAAACGGATGAAGCCTGCCCGCCGCTTTATGAATGGACGCGTATGTCGCGTCCTCTGGCGTGGCGTCGGGAGGAAAGACGGGGCAGGCAGAAACAAAACCCGCCGCTCACTGTGCCGGCTCTAGGGAGGAGGGATTACGGCAGTCGTGATGTAACGAAGAAGCGGGAGGGGGCGGCGTGGGCAGGCACACGAGCGAGAGCGACGCCGAGAGGAGAGAGAGCGCGGCGCAGAGGTTGGCAGCGCTGCGCCACCCGCCTCCCGCCAAGACGCGCCACCGACCTTGGGCAGCGCCGCCCGCGCTCACGGGGTGCATTCCAACCCGCGCGACGCGAGTGTCACGTGACGAGCGCGGTTCGGAGCCCGCCTCCGGCATTCCCGCTCCCAGGGAGGCCACTCCGACAACAGCTGCTCGCGGTCAACTGACCACTTTTCCAATGGAATTCTTGCTTAAGGGTGCCGTCTGACTGGAGGGTATTTTGCGTGTTCGAGGCCTAGAATCGTGGCAGCGATAAAGGCTGTCCAGGCACGCGCATCAAGCGTGCCATCACCGCTACGCGCAAGGCGCTGAACTGACGTGCAGTCGTTCTCTCGTAGTCTCGCCTCTTGAGATTTTCAGCGGTCACCCTATAATTTTATCGTGTAAAAATAAAGACAAAGGTGTGCTGCATGTCCCTATGTATGTTAAGTAGCTCGTACCGGAAATTTCATACCTAAAAATTATTGTGAAATACCCATTTTAGCCCCTTTTCACTTAATAATAATACCTATTAAAAACGGAAATAAAAAGCGGAAACGACCATTCGGGCATAGAATATTTCTTAAATGCTGTTCGTAAGCAGGTGCCACTCAAAAATATTGAAACGTTTTTAAATTACAACTATGCACCTGAACCTCTGCGTGCTATTTGGGGTCCGGGGCAGATGGCACCCTTAGGATCTGCTTGTATGCACATTATGTATTCTTCCGCCTTAAAGGAGATCAGTCCCTGTCATCTTAGATTTTTGGAATTTTCGCAAAAACTTGCGTTATAGATTTACAGAACGACAGAACACAGGACAATTCCTTGTGCATTTTCTAAAGTTGGCATTGCTTGACTCAGTGCCTAGTTTAAGTGCTGTAGTCACCCGCAAGGAAACATAATTTACTTCTTCCCAGCTGTTAATAGTTAAACATTAATAAAGATAGTGCACATGTAACAACTTGATAAAGCTTGAGAAACTATTATTTATGCTGTGTTGTGCAAAAGTGTTGCTAAATCAACTTATATGTAAGTTATGCTACCTGAAGCGTTTTTTGGCGTTTGAGGCCTAAAAGCGCGGGAGCGATAGGGAGACACTGCCATGCACATCAAGTGCACCATCGCCACTAAGCGCAAGTCTCTGAATTGGAGTGCAGTGTTCTAGTCGCAATGCGTGTGCCGTGTACCTATGGGATTTTCAGCAGTGGCCCTATTCTTTTATTGGTGGTAAGTCTATAGGAAGCTTCACTGCAGGGCCCTCGAGTAGTTTTGTATTTATCTAATGCACATATTTTGAGATACAGAAATTTTAAAAAGCCGTTTTGGAGTACACAGAAATAGTGTTTCTAACGTGCGTGTCTTTTTGAAAGTATCTACTTAACAACCCTCGTCTGAAGTGTGTGTTCTTTTCGTAGAACAGCATATTGTACGCACGTTTAATAGTTTCGTGGAAAAATATGTATTTCAAACACTCTGCAACGAAGTTCAAGCACCGAGTAGGCGGGAGCCTTATCATTGCCATATGGGCCTCATCTACTTACTCATGCATTGGTCAAGTGAAACGGTAGAATTATTAGGAATGTCAAAATTTCAAATTTTTGCTTATTCGTTCACTTACATGTATTGAAAATAAACAGAAAACAAAATAAATAAATCTAGTATTCTCAAAATGTGGACCCAACACTCTTAAGTTAAGAAATTGAACTACGTTCGCTCTATTGTTACCAACTGTACAGTCAGTTCGCCCGTTAAAATACGTGCAGGTATTGACAGCGACTTTTTAAAAGGTTGATTTCAAAAGTGCTTTGTTACACATGAACAGCATATACACTGGAGGCGGGAGTAATGGCCCGTTCACATTGAAGTTAAAACATTGCGTTATGGTGGGTTCACAATAAAAATATATAGGCGCAGATTACAGTAGAACATTCACATGACCAGAAACTTTGTGCGAAATTGATTCACAATTGAATGCTTTTGTAGTATTATTTTTAGCCAATGAAATTTTGCGACGAGTCTGACGACACGCTTGCAACCGATGGCGTAGTGTAACTATGACTTGTTGGGAACTTCCGTGCCTCAGTTGGTATAACTGGATAACAAGGCTTTCTTTAAAAAAAAAAAGTGGGCTTTGAACAGTGGCGCTGGAATAGTCTTGATTTAGGGAAGAAGGGGAGGGGGATTTGAGATCACATCAGAGTCAAAGAAACTACAAACTGTATTCTCGAAAGACTGCTGGAAATTTAAATTGGTGAATAAAAGGAAAGGGTATGCGGGAAATTATACTTTAGATAAAATTTGTAATGCTGATGCCCGGAGTTTCATTGTTTGGTCGCTGTTACCCCCAGTGGCGTGAGGTGAACTGTTGCAAAGTAAGCTGGTTCTTGCTCACGGCTGTACATTCTCGATGCACGCAGCGGGAGCCAGTAACCACCGTGTAGCCTAGGAGAAACAGAATGTATTCCGACCACTCACAAGCGAGCAGCCAGGGACCCATTACACGCGTCCTGTGGCGTCAACTGCCGAGCTACGTTTTAGTGGTGGAAATGTCAACTATCAAGCAACATGGCATAGCACGGAGCTAACACCAGCNTCGCCACACGCTATTGGTCCCCCCCCCCCTACATCCCCGGGACCGTTTAACCTGGTGATGCAATGGGTAAGAAAACTCTGGTATTTGCTACAGTAAATGTCATAACAAACGTTCGCAGCTCACCAATCAGCAACGCCTGATAATTTGGTTGCCAGCCGGCAGCCCAGCCAATAAGACATCTTTCGCAGCACGCAGTCACAGAGTATAGGATGTTCACGGTGAAGTGAACACTTTTGAGGCCCTAGTCACTTTTTCCTTTCGGCCATTTTTTATCATTTAACCACCTTTTTTAAAATAAATATTGCCATGTAAGTAATAAACACAGTGTGTATATTCCACCGCACTTGGAAGTTAATGTCTGAGGCTAAAAAAATATATATATTTATTGACAATTATTCCAAATGAGAGGGCTTTCAAAAGTGCTCAGTTTANTGTTTGGTCGCTGTTACCCCCAGTGGCGTGAGGTGAACTGTTGCAAAGTAAGCCGTGAATAGCCTAAACTTAGGTATGCAGCTGTGAATTGGTGGCGTGAACTGCGAACTCCAGCGTGGCTTACCTGACTCGCTGGGCGGGCAGCCCTACCACCAGGGAGTACTCTCTAACGCGCAATAGCCAATCAGATTCAGGGCATGTTTCCACAGCTTCGCGCGGCCAATGAGTGACAGAGTTCACTTACATCAGAGGAACCGTCATGCCACATCGCTTCTGTATAATAGTGTATTCATGGTTTCTTCACACTTTTTGAATCAAACCTTTGAAAAATTACCCCATGTATTACGTGCTCGTTTCTTTCCTAAATATATTATGTATCAATCGTTAAATACTTCTGTTAACGTAAAAGTATCACATTTTTTGGTTAAATTAGACATTTACTTATATTTTTATCTACAAATTATAACATGCATTTTATATTAATATAAATAAATGACGAGCAGAAAATAGGTGTGTTGGTAATGCATAGTAAGAAATAGGTCTTATGCAAAATGTTATTAAAGTTAGTGCGCACGAACGCGGTGCACTGTTCTTTGTTGTGCTTGTCTAGACTTTATTAAGCTTTGTTTGCTTAAGGCGGAAAAAATCCTGGAAGTAGAACTTGCAGGGCTTCAGAAAAGTTGGAAGTTAAGGTGGACTCACAACCATCCGTCACACCTGTCTGTCACCCGTCCGTCAGTCTGTCATCCAGTCTGTTTTTTCGTCCGTCAGCTGAAAGCGATTCACAACAATCCGTCGTCTGTCAATCCTTCGGTACGGCAAAATCACAGTGTGGCAACTTAACATAGTGATCTTTCTTTAGTTGGGGGTATATTTTGGGAAAATAATATATTTGCGCGATAAGAATTTATACTGGATTATTGTTTACATTTAAAATTCCTGAATTTAACACCAAGGATAATTTACACAAATCCACCGCCTTGTATTTAATTTCAAAGTGCGTTTTCGTGTCTACGGAATATCGTTAGAAGGCGGTGGTCCATCCGTCGGTCCGTCGAAGTTAAAGTTTGAGAAATATTTGACGAATTGACGGATGGAAAAAAAAGTTTCCCTGCGATTGAATGAAGATCACGTAACCGTCTGACGGACGGGAGACTGACGGATGCGATGGATGCATGTGAGTCCACCTTAACCGTGAATGGACTATTATACTTGCCTATGGTGCATTCACTTCCAACTTTTATGAAGCCCTGCTAAAGTTCTACTTCCAGGATATTCTTCCGCCTCATGTAAACATAGCTTAAATAAATCTATAAAATTACACCAAAGGGACACCGCACCGAATTCGTACGCACTCCGTGTAATAATATTTTGCATAAGAACTATTTCTTGCTGCGTATTGCCAACACACCTGTTTTCTCCGTGTTTTTTTATTCATATTAATTATTAATCAAATATTACAATGTATCTATAAATTATAAGTAAAAACTTAATTTATCCAAAAATTAGGTTTTTTTTATGTTAACTAAAGTATAAAATACTTGTAAGAGATGCCATATTTAGAAAACAACCAAGAACACCATACATGGGGCGATTTTTCAAAGGTTTGATTCAGAAAGTGTGAGGAAACCGCGGATAGACTATACTCTATGCCTAGACTCGCGGTGAGCCGAGGCGCGACGGCAGCACGCTACAGTGATCTTCCCCGCCCACACGTTGATCCACGTCCTGCAAGAAATGTCCTTCTGACACGAAGGTTTTTAATACGCTTGCTGGAGCGACACTGCACTTTATACTCAGCGTCACACGTCTGCGAGACTGGGCTACGGTCACCCGGCCTGATGGGGGCCTCGGAATGCCGTCGTCGTCATTTAACTTGCACGTGACATTTTTGTAGTCATTTTGACATCAGGTTGCGGTAGCGTGCGGCAGTAGATTTACGTCTACTTACCGTCAACTTGGTTATCAAGGCGAAATTATGCCATCTAGCGGTCACCTACGTTAGCGCTACCTACGGTGCGTGCTTACAATGTGTAGGTAACGCACGCACATATACATAGTCCAATTCCCAAAACAGTAATCACTTCACTTATATTTGATTTGTATAAAGCTAACAATAGTAATCAATAAAGTCACCACCTAACAAAAGTACATTCTGATTTTTTCATTCACGTTTTTTTTTTTTGTCTAAAAGGGCCCCAAATTCATGTGCCCTGCATGGCCTAAGACGGCCCTGGCTACGGTTACAAACAACCCTGTTATAGTCCACTCGCAGTTTCTTCACACTTTTTGAATCAAAACTGTCGAAAGTCACCCAACGTATGATCAGCTCAGTTACTTCCTAAATATGCAATGTATCACAAGCGTTTCATACCTCTGTTAATACGAAAGTATCTTATTTATAGTTACATTGAAGGATTGCCTGTATTTTATTTATAAATTACAATATCTCATTTAAAATAAATATGAATGTAAACAGTGAGTAAACATTTGTGTTGGTAGCTCCTAGTAAGAAATAGTTATCATGCAAAATATCATTATTACTGGCTGCGCACGAATTCGGTACTTATTCCTACTTCACCGTTAGAAATTTCTGTAGTTTTACAGAAATAACGGAAATAGACTCTGTAAATGTAAAATACGGAAGCTCTTCGTATTATTACGTATTCGATTTTGAGATACGAACAATGCAGATGATACCTGAAGCGTATAAAATTCCATCTTGACAATACTACTTCGTGTAAAATAGTAGATGAGTGGCGAACCACTCATGGAGTGCCAATTCGTTGATTCTTGCTCAAATTCCGCTACTGGACAAAATCTTCTGTATACACAGTGAAACACGCACATAACGAAAAAAAAAAAAAAAACAATTTTTTCGTAACCTTGTTTTATAAACCACAAATATAGCAAGCGCTCTAACGCGACTTGAAACTAAGACAGGCACGTTCGTCACTTTCATGTAAAAGCCATATTTACGAAATACTTCGTCTAAAGGTATGGTAGGTGAGTGATTCGAGTTATTGATTGTTCATTTTTCAATTCGTGTTCAAATCCCACTTCAAAACAATATATTTTAACTTTTGTTAATTTCTCTGTTATACCCAGTGAAATACATTACGAAAATAAAACTCCTTTTCTACCCCATTTTGTAAACATGAAATAGAAAAAAAAAATTGCACATACTATAACATGACTAGGAACTAAAAGGTACATACATTTTCCTACATAAATTCCATATTTACAACAACACTTATTGTAAAATCGTGGTAGGTGACTGGATACTGTGTTGGACCTGTCAAAAAAATTTTCAATGTTCAAATCCCGTAACCGGGCCAAATTGTCTGTTTTTTTTATAGTCATTTGTATACACAATGAATCACCCACATAACAAAAGTAAAAAGTTTTTTGTAACCCCTTTTTATAAAGAGCAGATTTTTAAAAAAAAACTTGTAAGTTTGTGGACACGTTCCGTGAATTCACGGAGATTTATGTGAAATTTACGGAGAGAACGTTATTGAAAAAAAACAAAGAGATCGTAATTTAACGCAGATGTCTGGATAATTTTTAACCAGTATTTTCCGTAATTTTACGGGCTTTTTTTCTAACAGTGTACTGATCGGGAGATATTAAGGGTTTCGCCTGCCTTACAGAGTGTTTGGCATCCTGATTTTCTGACCAAACTATTAAATGTGTCCCCAGCATGTTTACCTACGAAAGGACATCTTACCCCAGACGAGGAAGGAATGGTACTTTAAAATCACCACGCATACTGTAAATATTATTTTCGAGCCCTCCAATATAGTTAAAGACGACTTTTTCAGACTGCAGTAACTTAAGACTTTTTAGCCGGACACGAGCCAAACTACGGCAGGAGCCTGTATTGAACTTAGCAACAGAATTTTCATCAATATAATGATAGGGTCATCACTGAAAGTCCCATCGGTACCATAGGTACACGCAGCACTACGAGAACACTGCACGCCAGTTCAGAGCCCTGCGCGTAGCGGCGTTGGCGCACTTGTAGCGCGTGCCAGTGTGACCCTTATAGCTCGCGCGTTTCTAAGCCAAAAAAGGAGAAAACCTATGGAGGCAGGCAGGCGGGGTCCTTCAATAAGACCAGCGTTGCCAAGGCAACGTAGTTTTCAAACCTCAAAGTATTTTATGAAATAACAGTAAACAGTNCTTCAATAAGACCAGCGTTGCCAAGGCAACGTAGTTTTCAAACCTCAAAGTATTTTATGAAATAACAGTAAACAGTAGTGTGCTCTCGTCGACAGAAGAGGACGGTTTTGAACACATGAAGGGGTGTGAGCGGAAAGTGGCCACCAATGAATATGTTTTCTGTTATTCTTTACATAATGTGACAGGCTATATAATCTACTCGATTACATCTCCTTCCCTCGTGCTCATTCTTACAAGTAACTGTCAGCGACGTCCCCCCTCCTTGCGACGTTGCTCAGGCTCGCAGATATCTGGCGTGAAATATATCCGGCCTGTCACAGAAACAGTTCCGTCCCCCGTCCCCTAACAAATCAGCGTTGGTAACGTCCTATACAACGTGTCCCACTCTGCGGACACGCTGTATCTGTTGTCAGATTACTTCAGCTTTGAGACGTGACTGGCATGCTGAGGAACAAATGGGCGGCAAATGGAAACGGCCTGATTAGAATTTTATCTGTGTACCTCCCTGACAACTCGCAAGAGAATCCAATCCTGCAAGCTAAGCGGCTCCTTTGAAAATGTAACAAGAGAGAAACCCTATCATTGTGATTGGACGGCGCGCACGCAACGTCGATTGATTTTTTTTTTGTGGAAGCTGCAAAAAGATAACTTACCAGGCAACAGCGCACGCAGGAACAAGGGCAGCGTTAACTACAGAAATTGTTTCCATAACAAGTACAGCCTGTTTGCAAGGAATTTTTAAAAATTTGTATTTATATTCAAAATATACGCTCGTAGGAATCTTCTTCTAAAAAATTCATGAAGAATACATTTGGTTTGAAACAACTATCTTTAAATAAAATTAACGCACTGAGGCGAAATTACTTAAACATGAGATTTCCTATTTGAATTACGCAGCTGCCAGCCTGTAGGCAGTGCCCTTAATGGAGATTATCCAAAAGCACTTCTAACAGAAAGAGAAACACGAGTACACAACATAAACACATCAACTGCGTTTGTAACTAGCCGAGGCACTGGCCGCCACCTCACGGTGGTAGAGAGGTTTTGACTCCCAGGTGTAGAGGTAGGTTGGGCGACAATGTGGCAATAAGTATTGTCATTCGACATTGTGGCGATGCTGTTTCTTGTACTGATATCGGCATGGAAAAATGTCTCTATACAAAACTGCATTGGAAAATGACATCTCGGTTGAGGCAGTAGTCACTGACGCCGCAATGAAAAATCACGGTAGACACTGAGTTAGCATTTTTAGATATTATGTTTCCTTGTATTCCGTACTATGACCAAAAAGTTTTTCATAACTGTACTGTCTAACTTATAATGTCTACATTTGTAATATGCATATCGTCAGTAAACGTTCTGTGATTTATATTGTTACAAGACGCCAGAGGGCCGTATCCGAGTTCGTGAGAGATGGAGGTCTTAATAAAAATAAAATAACTAAATTTGATGTTTAATTTGTTCACACGGTTATTATTTACAACATTAAACTACACTGAAGAGCCAAAAAAAAAACTGGTACACCTGCCTAATATCGTGTAGGGCTCCCGCGAGCACGCAGAAGTGCAGCAAGACGACGTGGCATGAACTCGACTAATGTCTGGAGGTATGCAGGAGGTATTTCACACCATGAATCCTGCAGGGCAGTCCACAAATCCATATGAGTGCGAGGCGGTGGAGATCTCTTCTGAACAGCACGTTGCAAGACATCCGAGATATGTTCAATAATGTTCATGTCTAGTGATTTAGGTGGCCAATGGAAGTGTCTAAAGTCAGAAGAGTGATCCTGGACCCACTCGGTAGCAACTCTCGACGTGTGGGGTGTCGCATTGTCCTGCTGGAATTGTCCACGTCTGTCGGAATGCACAATGGACATGAATGGGTGCAGGTGATCGGACAGGATGCTTACGTATCTGTCACCTGTCAGAGTCGTATCTAGACGTATCAGGGGTCCCATTCCGCGCCAACTGTACACGCCTCATACCATGACAGAGCCTCCACCAGCTTGAACAGTCCCCTGTTGGCATGTAGGGTCCATGAATTCATGAGGATGTCTCCATNAGACTCGTCAGACCAGGTAACATGTTTCCAGTCATCAACAGTCCAATGGCGGTGTTGGCGGGCTCAGGCGAGGTGTAAAGCTTTGTGTCGTGCAGTCAACAACGATACACGAGTGGGCCTTCGGCTCCGAAAGCCCACATCAATGAAGGTCCGTTGAAAAGTTCGCACGCTGGCACCTGTTGATGCCCCAGCATTGAAATTTGCGCCAATTTGAGAAAGGGTTGCACGTCTGTCANACAACGATACACGAGTGGGCCTTCGGCTCCGAAAGCCCACATCAATGAAGGTCCGTTGAAAAGTTCGCACGCTGGCACCTGTTGATGGCCCAGCATTGAAATTTGCGCCAATTTGAGAAAGGGTTGCACGTCTGTCACGTTTAATGATTCTCGTATGTCGTCCTTTGTCCCGTTCGTTCACGATCTTTTTCCGTCCGCAGCGATATCGAAGATTTGATGTTTTACCGGATTCCCGATATTCACGGTACACTCGTGAAATGGTCGTACGCGNAAAGGGTTGCACGTCTGTCACGTTTAATGATTCTCGTCAGTCGCCGTTTGTCCCGTTCGTTCACGATCTTTTTCCGTCCGCAGCGATATCGAAGATTTGATGTTTTACCGGATTCCCGATATTCATGGTACACTCATGAAATGGTCGTACGCGAAAATCCAAATTTTATCGCTACCTCGGAGATGCTATGTCCCATCTCTCGTGCGCCCACTATAACACCACGTTCAAACTCACTTAAATCTTGATAACCTGCCATTGTAGCAGCAGTAACCGATCTAGCAACTTTGCCAGACGCTTGTTGTATTACATAGGCGCTGCCGACCGCATCGCGTTACTCTTATTCTCTTATTGGTTCCATACCTCTGTTATTTGCATACACACGCCTATGCCTGTTTTTTTTTTTGCTCTCGGGTGTATTGTTTTCCACTGTTACTCTTATTATATTCTCAGTGATCGTAATATTTAATGTCTATCTCAATTGTAATTTAAGTCCTTATCAATATATCTACATTGATTACAGTCACTTAATTCACACACTTTATTTACACATATTCAATATGTATATTACCATCATTACAAATGTCTTACACACTCACGCATCCAGTTCAATAGTCCCGCCCGCCAGTCTCACTCTCCACTGCACCGATGCTCGCAGTCCGCAGACTTCACTCCCGCTGGTCATTCTCGCCGCCACTCGTCGCTCTGCTGGCTCGTCGCTTCTCTGTCTTCCCACACTTGGTGTTTAAGGTCGTACAATCCTCAAACTCTAGACTGTTGGCTCGGAGGCCCGTTTCTGCTTAAATAATAATCTCGCTGGTCCGATCCAGAAGGTTCCCCTCGCCCCGAGTCTTACTGAGAGAGTCTAGAGCTATAACTAGAACATCCTTGCAACGATAACTCTGGAAATTCAATCCGCTCAAGAACGGTAGCGCACGGGTCCCGATTTGCTCATCATGGCGGCACCGGCTAGCGCGGTGGCATGCCTTTGTATATCTTCCCGCACCCCTTGGGTTACTAAAGATGTCCTTGACACATTGTCCTTTGCACGCTCGAGCGGGAGGGTGCAAGGCTAGCGACACAAAGCAGCAATATGTAACAACATTATTTTTATAAAGGCACACACAGAAATAAATTCCTATTGAGCTAACATGTATACTTTAACCCTTTCAGTCAGTGTGTCCACGAGCTAGGACATGTTGCACATGAAGGATATTTATGGCTAGTGCTGTACCCAGCCAGGAATTAGTGCCTAGTTTTATGAGTAACTTCCTTGTGGCTAATCTGATTTGTGGAATTTTCTATTCCTATTTGCAAGGAATGGTTAATGCCAATATCATCGAGCATCTAACACTTTGTTCATTGGTTGTAAGAAAAATGCTTAGCAAAAGTATAGCTCATACCAAAAAATTACGTAATTGCAACACTTGAACTCGGAAATTAATGTGACCGAACGGGTCAAGAGTGTCTGTTGCTAAAATATNATCTTCCTTGTGGCTAATCTGATTTGTGGAATTTTCTATTCCTATTTGCAAGGAATGGTTAATGCCAATATCATCGAGCATCTAACACTTTGTTCATTGGTTGTAAGAAAAATGCTTAGCAAAAGTATAGCACATACCAAAAAATTACGTAATTGCAACACTTGAACTCGGAAATTAATGTGACCGAACGGGTCAAGAGTGTCTGTTGCTAAAATATTCTACAGCAATCTTTTGTTGGCGACAGTTGAACACGTGTTTGCCGCGACGAACCTTGCCCCGTCGACTCGTTTTAATTAATTTCAGTCCCTATATAATTTACGGCTTCATGTGTTGCACATAAAGACATTTTTTTATTCGTATTNCGTTTTAATTAATTTCAGTCCCTATATAATTTACGGCTTCATGTGTTGCACATAAAGACATTTTTTTATTCGTATTGTAACTAAGCTGACACAGCACTTCTTACGTTACCATAATCAATGAACTCAATGATTTGTGTTCAGCTGCAGTAATACGAATCATTCATAACCTAGACCATCATTTACTGACTGATTATTAATTATCTTTCGGACAGTTACCACTATTGTTATGTTACGAAAATATGTTCAATGCAAACTTTATAACTATACATTTATGTACGCAGACTGTCTATACACGCAAGGAGCTTCTGAATAAATATAAGTAATTATAATAAACTATAGCCATATTGCCCGTATGAATCCTACAAGNACACGCAAGGAGCTTCTGAATAAATATAAGTAATTATAATAAACTATAGCCATATTGCCCGTATGAATCCTACAAGTCTGAGCAATAGGATCTTTAATTACTTTTTCAACCAAAAAAAAACAAGGAGGCGTGGCTCACCAGGGTAGAGGAAGACTTGCAAGAAGTGGGGATAACACAGGTGGATATCCAGAAACGTATTCCGCTCAAGAAGAAACTCCAAGAGCGCCGTGGTTTCCAAGAAAATCCGAAACTAAAAACTGACAAAACATGGACTGAAGCGAGGAAGGAACAGCATAGGATACGAATGCGGGAATACTGGGTGAAAGTTAAAGCCCAGGCGCCAGGGAAAGGAAAAGGACAGTTGAAATAGCGTGGTCCGTAGATGGCCGATAAAAAGAAAGAAAAAATAATAATTTTGGTATCGGTAGAGTTAACATGTCGACGTCACACATACTAACAAATGAGAAGCCTGATGCTATATTTTGACGTGCGTATTCTAATGTTGCGTGTATTCCAAGAACCAGAATGATAGCTAACGAACACTCCATCAGCGCCCAACTCGACGAAAGACAACCCATATCGGCGTCTGAAATAAAACACAGCTTGCAATCAGACTTGCCGGTGCGGTGTCCAGTTGCCCTAGGAAGACGGCTGCGCGCCTCGCCGATGCTCCTTCAAATGTAAAACAAAACACGCGACGCCTGGCCGTTGAGGAGACTCGCATTTCCTCCGCCCATAGAAAAGCCGCCCTCAGAGTTACCAACGTGGTGGTTTCCTCACCAGATCTGGTGATTTCAGAAAACGGTCTGCTTGCCTGATTTCATACATTCGCGACAGGACGGAAAAACTAGCAATTTCTGTGTAAAAATCTGGTGGCAAGATCTGGTGATTTGTACGAACGCTGAAATATTATTTTTCCATTAACAGATTATCACACTTTTGTGTCTTTAGGATTGTTCATTCCCCCGGAATACACTGTGTACACACGGTAAGCGCACGAGAATCTCTTGAGATGTATTATTATATGCACATGATTAGCTGGATATACTGTAGGTAGTCGTGAGGGCTCTCTCTTGCGGGAATAACGATACGGTTTTGCCCTGCCGTACGCGAAATTTTGGGAACCTCAACACTGGAAAGTACTTGAAGTATCTGTTTATACAACTTGAGAGTTCTCTGTGTTTGTACTTATGCATAGCGAATATATTATTATAATTTTTACGATGGAATTTTCTTTCTTAATTTTTATTTTTTTTTATTTTTGACAGAGGTAGGAAACTGTAACGAGTAATAACAGTTAATATATCAAACCGCGAAATAAAATATTTCATACTAAATTTTGTCTAGTTAAATTTGAAATGTATTGATATATTTAAATATAACAATCTGGCGATTTTCTCGTGATTTTTGTATGTTGATTTCGAGAGTTTCTCTCGAGAAAGTTGGTAACTCTGATGGACAGCCAGTCCGACCTCATGTTACATACACATGGTCGCCGCTCGTGTCGCCCCAGGTACGCGGCTGCCCGTCTTTACAACGCCGGGTCGGATGTCAGCCTCCGGCACGGGAAATTTATGCAGTGGACAGCAGCCGTGTCGCGTGAGATATATATATATTTTTTTTGGAACCTCCCTCGGCGACGCACCAGCCGCCTTGTCCTGTGTGTGTGTCGCGACCGGACAATCTGTGAGCCGAGTCGTAATTTTATAAACGGGGAACAGGGCCACGGGGAGACGGGCATGACCTCAGGATAGCTCGTTGTAGCGGTTCCCATGATGCGGGTCTCTGGAAAGGACCTTTCGTCTGATTGGCTTCGGCGTTCTGCGGAAAGCGTCCCGTTGGCTGGGCTGCCGGCTGGTAGGTGAGTGACCAGACGCTGATTGGCTAACGGGACTCCGACGTGTCGCTGGCCAGTGCTGGCATTTAGCTGGCGCGTGCGGCTGTAGTTCGCGGTTCAAGCGGTTATTGTGTGGGATGGCGGTGGAGCGGCCGGCGCATTATGCGAAGGGTCGCTGGCTGACGCTCGGAGCACAGAGTAGATATTGATACACAGAGGCGAAATAAGGTGGAGGTTTCTTTGATAAAATATTTTGTTTCAGTGAACAATTTGGCAAAGGTACCTCCTTAAAACCCGGAACCTTGCCCACGTAAAATCAGTATTTAAGTTACGTACTTCGATTTAAATACTTATTTCTATGTATGTTAGTGCCATACCGAAACAAGTTTTATTTATATATTTTTTATATCTTAATGACGCACATGATGTGAAAGGGGAAAACAAGGCAAATATTTTTTTTGACCATTATTCTACGTGTACAAAAATATTCACATCTCTACACGACAAAATTAGCACAACTATAGAATGTATGGTTTTCACGTGGAAATGCAGTTCGATGAATGAATGCCCGCTTTCTTGTCTCGTATCTTGCTATGAAGTCATCTGCTACCTCATCCAGATCTAATGCCAGTAGCCTCCTTGTGGATGTGGCTCACAGAATTTATTTAACCTTACCGTCCCATCAATGAACGCAAATACGTATTAAGTATTTTAAAACTAGATAAAGACCTCTCTGCTGTTGCTGTTGGCACGGCAATTGTGATCACAATTTTAAAAAATTTGAAGAGTTCTGATAGCAAAACCTTAAGATGACCTTCTTGCTTGAAGTGATCAATAATATCATATACGTTATGAACAACTTTGCCTTCGTTCTGCAGTAAATCATGAATTATCCCTCCGTGAAACAAAAAGACGAGGGTCAAGATCATATTTGTTGAATTGCACAATTTCTTCTTTGTTTATGTCACTATCAAGCATAAATTGTTCAACTTCCAACAAAAATTTGTTAAATGCTGTTTCAAAACAGGAAACGAAACTATTTACATTACTATCTATGATGCGCAAGAATAGACAGACACCTGTACTTTTGCTCCATTGAACCAAATTGCTCTACTGAGTTCTCTTAACAATAAAATTTCGTATCAATCAATCTATGAGCTTCTTCTAAGTGAAGAAATTTATTTTGCAGAACACAATTTACAGTGTCTACCTGATCGAATAGTTTGACAAAAACAGTAAGAGTAAAGAAAAATCAAAGGAATACATTAGTCTTACAAATTAGGTAGCTTTAGATCCGGTTTCGTTTGAATCATTATTTGAAATAGATGTAGAAATTTCCATCAAATCTGTATTATTTGAAAGGACAGATGAAAATTACATATTTTACTGTCCATCTTGTTGGACATAGTGGTAATATTTAAGTTACACTACAGACATATGGAAGTTTGCCTGCATCCAATAGATGGCCACTTGCTTAAAGTAAAAAATTACCTAAAATGTTTAAATTTGAATTTGCAATTAAACAAGGAAACAGTAGTGTTCTGCAACATTCGTCGACAAATTATTGCATATGAATAACATAAAGACATGAGAATTTTGGAGGGGCGAAAATGACCCTCTGCGCCTCCTGGGTAAATTAATTTTGAGTGGGCAAAAGTTGCATATGTACCCCCCCACCGGCGTCGGCGCTACTGGACCCATTCTCTAATTTGCTGGGAGAGGTTCTGGAAATGAGCTTTACGTCTGATTGGATACCGTGTGCTGCGAAAGGTTCCATATTGGCTGGGCTGCCTGTTGATAAGTAGGTTAACAGATGCTGTTTGGCAAACTGCGTTCTGCATTACCTCATGTTGCNTGGATACCGTGTGCTGCGAAAGGTTCCATATTGGCTGGGCTGCCTGTTGATAAGTAGGTTAACAGATGCTGTTTGGCAAACTGCGTTCTGCATTACCTCATGTTGCTGGCCAGTGATGTCATTTTGTTGGCACGTGAGGCTGGAGTTCGCGCGGTGGTTTTGCCTCTGCATTTTTATATACTCTGTGTGATCGCGGTGTGATCGCCTCACCGAAGAATAATTCGTCTCTCGAGTTGCCTGAGTGAAAGACTCTGTTCTCAATGATTCTTCTCCAAGACTATGTCCATGGCCATCGTGTACGTGTCGTGAGGGATGTTTTAGCTCCGAAAGTCAACTAGGCACAAAATCTACCTTCATTTGGCCGACGGGCAGCTGTCCAAAACGCAACTCATAGAAAGGTAGAGGTTCGACACTGCAGCTTATAGTCAGCTGTTCGACAGGTCAGATGGCTGACAATCAGCTGTTCAACAGCCAGTTAACTGACAGTCAGCTACTCGACAGGTCAGTTGGACGAACAGGCAGCTAACTAGGCTGACCCAGACTTTAAAGAGTCTAGATAAACACCTCATGATGCTCAGCAATAAATTCACGCTAGATGAGCTACAATTAAGAGGCCGGCAGACTAGGGATTCCTATAGACAGCAGGCAAAAAGTATGGAGGATACGCGTCTCAGCATAACACCTGAGGGGTATGGATTGTGTGAGCGCCGAAGATACAAGGGGGGGGNACAAGGGGGGGGGGGATTTGACACGTAACGCATATTGGAAGTATGCTTTAGAAGCGGCACTGTCACAACCCTCACCCCCTGCCAGTTTAAACCAGTGTAGGGCCTCCCGAACGACAAGTGTTACCGGTTAACACGTGTCGAGGTCAAGCCAAAGTGGGGTAGCACTTTCCGCCCACGGGCTTCTCCCCCACCCCCTAGCAAACTGCGTGAAACTTGTACACGCCTAAGGAATGATGCGATATGCTGGCGATTTCCGCCCATGAGAGAAATTAAAACACGTACTGAAGGGTGATACACACCGAGAATAAGCTGACAGCGTATGGCAGGGGCAACTGGCCCACACCACCCCCTGCCCCCTCCACCAACAAGAGGCCAACATGTGGATGAAGTGTTCATTGTTCAAAGCCTTCCTCCACCCCCCTCTCCCAACAAGGGAGGCATGTGTAGGAATATAGGGAGGGCGCCAAGAGAGTTTAAAAGCCTCTTTGTGGAGAGGCTGGGGCTCAGTTGAATCAGGTCAGTTGAACCAGAAGTTCGCGAGAGTAAGGCGGAGCGAGAGGTTACCAGGAGAAGAGAGTNCCTTTCTAAGGCCGCCCGAAGCGCCGGATCTCAGCCAGCCGACGACAGACCAAGAACTATAAGCAGAGCTAAGTATCAAGTCGTCGTCCAAAGAAACCCCCACCCCCCAAGACTCCGCCTACAGTTCGGACGAATACGTTAATTAGGGTACCACTCGGATTTGTGTCTGTGTATTGTAATTTCACGACAATATAACCACCAGCAACTTGAAACCCCGAAAGACTACCTTATTGAATTACCCCATTCAACACCCAAGGCACCTTATAGTTTGTGCCATTTAACATTAACTGCGATCCTATGACCCACAGGTGGGGAATAGCGTCAACTGAACTTACAGTTCAGTATTCCACTCAGTAGGACACATGCGAGGGTACATACAATTTATCTTGCTAACATGAGTGGAAAGAGAGGCCGTGGATGTGCAGTGGACGTCTCACCACGGCCAACCGGGTTGATTAATGTGGGTTCAATGACGAGTTTCTCATGTGTGAAACGTGGTGGACGTTGCTGCTGCCCAGTCGGTTTTCTCGGGGTACTTACATTTCTCCCAGCACTGAAACTTGTCGTTGCTCCATATTCATCTCACTTCACAGTCATCAGCGCTGCCGACCTCCCGTGATGCAGTCAGTTGGTGCGCCGCCGGTCTGGGATGCGGGAGGTTTTGGGTTCGATTCCTAGGTAAGGCATGGGTGTTAGTTTAAGTTAGGATATAATTTAGTTTGTAAGCTGTCCACTGATAAGCCTTCAGGTTCAGACATAACACCGGAGGATGTTAATAAGCCTTTTCCAATCAATCTCATCAGCGCTGAAGACCTCAGCCGCTAAGCGCCGCCCATATCTCTCACTATTACTATGAGTTGAAAAATATCTTGAGGAAATATCTGACGAATACGTCTTTAAAATAGGACCGACACATGGGGTACCAGGACGCAAATGGTGATGTAATGTTTGCAGGGTGATGGATTCCGACACTATAACTAAGTGGTCTTAGTGACTAATAACACGATTGAGATAAATGCGGTCTTCTTCGAACGGGTATACGACTACGTAGCGAGCGTCACAGGTGGGGGCCCGGGGTGACTGGCGGTCATTCTGGCCGTGGGCGAAGATTTCCAGGCAGTACATCTCGCGACTCATATGTGCCAGTATGCTGATTGTGCTGACAAACAAAAATATATCGTCTAGATCTGTCCACTTAAGCCATAAAAGACAAATATCGATTTCGTTACTTTCATTTTATTCCCATAGCCCAAAGAAAATATTATCAACTAACACAAACTTATTCACGTATAACTCGGGGCAGTGTTCCCGAAAAAGCCACAGGCCAATATTTTTTCTTCGAGAAAAATACCCCCCCTGCCTCCTTGAAACGTACCTCTGGATCCGTGCCTGGTGAACCTGCTGCCGTATTGCTGATGATGTTAGACACTGCAGCACTTATTTTCCTTGTTCGTTCATTGTAGGTTTTAGCGTCACATATATAAAAATCACTATGATAGTCACAAGTGACAAGTAGGGTGGCAAGGGGGCCACCCCCCCTCCAGAGGTGTTACCCTTCCCTCCTTCCCCGGGTGGTCGGCCAGTAGTTCAATTTGTAATAAGTATAATTTATGGCAACTGCTTGCCTCATTTCTTTCCAAATATAATGGTATTTTAATGCTTTAATTTATTCTGTTTTGTAGAAATTTTAATATGTAGATGATTCAGAAAGTCCAATTTTTCACGATGCTTTTATAATTCGCATTGATTTTTCAAGCAGAAATTCAGTACTCTATTCTCTTAAATATTTGTAAATCGTGTTGTTTGAAACCTTGGCATATAAATGAAAATAAGTGTTGTATTCGTGCATAACTTCTCGCACAAACATACAACGCACATTGATACAGATAAGACTAATATATTCAAATTAACATGGGCGTGGTTACAGAAAATTTGAGCATCCCCCTCCCTTTCGCTTCCACTAACTCACGGGAAACTAGAAATGGGTGTATATGATGTATGGTGACAGGTAATGTATGTCTTATTTTTATTTAACACGAGGGTAAATTTATTACGAGTAAAAAATACAGATATTTAATTTTGTCTTAGCTCATTCAAATATCGCTCCTATCACTCCTGTACATTATTCGACTTCTACCTGCCGAAGCCAACTAGCGGGTCTTTGCAGCTGCTCAAAATATGTCCTGGGGCGCGATTATCATTCACTTTTCTGCTTATCGGGAGCCGCTTACGTATTGGAAAGAATAAACGGGGTGAAACTTACCATGGCACGAAGTGTAGCAGTCAGGTACCTGTCAGAATATCGTAAACTCCACATTAATTATTAATTAGCCTTCGCATTCACGTTGTATAATAACCAAAACTTGTTTTTCTTAATTTTCTACTCGTAACGTGGTCATCAACAAATTCTGGTTATAGAGGTCCGCAACTCAATAAACCAAATTTGCTGGAAATAAAAAATTATGTAGTGGTACAAATTTGCTATTTTATATATATTAATAGCACAGTGCTGTCGACATAGAATAAAACGGAGACAGCCGTATCGCTTATCGCCCATTTGTTGAACTATAACACCGATTTAGACTCGCCAATGTATTTGTATTTCCGAATAACCTCCGTTATATGGCAAATGAGGAACTAGCACATATTTGTGAAGTAATCTCCAGACATGCGAAAGGAAGCAAAACTCTTCAGCTGGACTGCTTCCCCAGAGAATCCAGTACAGTGCTACAGTTATATGTGGAGATTCCAAGAAGCGATAAGCTGCGGAGAGACAGGTCATCATTATTCACGGGGCACCTGGCTCGCGCGCCTTGCCACCCGCCTTCCCCTCCCGGGTTCCACATAACGGTGCATTTTAAGCTGTTTGCCTACCTACCAACTATTTTTAATATTTGAAATTTTTTTTGTACTGTGAGACTCACAGTTAACAACAAGTTAAACATATTTTCGTAATCTCTCGCCGGAAATATAATTACAATAAATAAACAATTTACGGAGAGTTTCTGTGAGTGCACGGATAGTTACTGAAAAAAACTAAGTGTCCGCGTAAAATTAAGAAGATTTACGGATAGTTTTTACCGGCACTTTTCCGCAAATGCACGAAACATTTTTCTGTAGGCTGTTCACGGTAAAGTGAGCACTTTGTGGAGTCCTCTCATTTGGAATAATAGTCAATAAATATATTTTATTGTAGCCTTAGAAGTTAACTTTCGAGTATGGTGAAATATATACACTGTGTTTATTACTTGCATGGCCATATTTAATTCTAAAATTGGTGGAAGGATAAAAAATGACTGCTAGGAAAAAAGTAACTAAGGGCCTCAAAAGTGCTCACTCTACCGCGAACAGCCTTTTTATAACAGCGTGTTCGCTGCTTAGAAGTTCGTTATTTTTAATACAGAGTTTCCGTAGTAAAAAAATACCGGACAACCAAACTAGCCGCTGCTGATGTTTTTACTCCACTGAAGTAATTTCGGTTCGGTACGGATTTGTTTTATGATTTCAAAGTATATTTTATTTAGTTTTATTCTTCCAAAAATATTTTATAGCTTGGTGCTTCCAATCGATACATTTCCAAACTAGATTTATTTAATAAATAATATGATGAGAAAATTAACTTTAGGATTTATTTATTTCGTTATAAATGCACACATTTAAGTATCGTAAGCCATTATATCGCCATACTTTAATAATCCATGAAATATTTGTTATAAAACAGTGGACTTCTGGGAAATATCGGCCAAGTCTGCTCTTTACGCGAGCAGGAATTTCGGTGTTGAGTTCAACTTGTTCGGCGTGGAAAACGAGGACGAAATCTGATTAGCTGTTGCAGCTTTCTGCGCTTGTCTGTTCGGCGTGATTGTCATACATGTGAACAAGGCACAAGGTCGGCGATCTCACCGGGTCACGACTGTGGTACAGAGTACTCAAGATCAACAGAGGCGAAACGGCCGCTTGCGCCACGAATTCCGGCCGCACACGCAAGCAAAATAGCGTCACTAGCCAGTAACATGCATGAACGCCGTTCGCCAATAACAAGCCAGCGATAGGCTCAAATTTTCATTCTTGTTTACAATGTACATATTCTATTAACGCTATATATTAGGAGTAAATTTATAAACGTGGTTGTCCTCCATGTTTGGGGGCTATTTAACAATGTCTTGACATGTAATTTGTGCTGCTGTATTGTGTTTGTACTATATGACGAATAATTTTCATGTGCTGCAATGTTGCAACATATTTTTGACATGCTCCATATCCCAAACTTCGTGATCAACGGAGAGCATTATCAGTGGCGTGTGGTGAACTGTTGTAAGGTAAGCTGCTCTGTGCTGTACCCCGTTGCTTGCTAGTTTACACTTCCACCACTAAAATATATATAAAGATAACACTGGACGTGTGTAATGGGTCCCTTGCTGCTCGCTTGTGAGTGGCCGGTATGCATTCCGTTTCCCTAGGCTGCACTGTGGTTAATGGCTCCTGCTGCGTGCACCGAGAATGTACAGCACTGAGCAAGCGCCAGCTTACATTGCAACACTTCATACGCCACAGAGCACTATAATAAATAAATAAAACAAAAAATTNATATTTTTGACATGCTCCATATCCCAAACTTCGTGATCAACGGAGAGCATTATCAGTGGCGTGTGGTGAACTGTTGCACGGTAAGCTGCTCTGTGCTGTACCCCGTTGCTTGCTAGTTTACACTTCCACCACTAAAATATATATTATAAAGATAACACTGGACGTGTGTAATGGGTCCCTTGCTGCTCGCTTGTGAGTGGCCGGTATGCATTCCGTTTCCCTAGGCTGCACTGTGGTTAATGGCTCCTGCTGCGTGCACCGAGAATGTACAGCAGTGAGCAAGCGCCAGCTTACATTGCAACACTTCATACGCCACAGAGCACTATAATAAATAAATAAAACAAAAAATTNCTGAGCAAGCGCCAGCTTACATTGCAACACTTCATACGCCACAGAGCACTATAATAAATAAATAAAACAAAAAATTAATGGTTTGGTAACTTACTTGCTAGCCGGCAGCGCAGCCAGTAGGGAACCTTTTGCAGCATGCAATAGCCAATCAGACACAAGGCCCATTCCCAGAGCTCCGGTAGCCAATCAGAGAAAGGGTATGTCAACATCAAAGGAACCGCCACGCCATTTCACCTATGTTTACTTATCTGCTCTGTGACTGTGATGGAGCCACAAGTCAAGTTTTGCACCTCGGCAGACTGAACGTAGGTTACGTGCGGCTGAGAGAAAACGGTGATTGGAGTCTTAAGGCTCCCGCCTACCTGGAACGTTTTTTCCGCGTTTGAGGCAGAGAGGCGCAGGAGCGATAAGGGCGACACTGCCTCGCGCATCAAGTACGCCATCGCCACTAAGAACAAGGCTCTGAACTGGCGTGCAGTGTTCTCGTCGCACTGCGTGTGCCTATGTGGGACTTCCAACGGTGACCCTATCATATTATTGGTGGAAAGTCTGTACAAAGGTTCAATGCAGGGCCCTTGAGTAGTTTCGTATGCATCTGACGCGTATATTTTGAGATGGGGCTCTTTGAAAAAACAGTTTTTAGCCATTTTGGAGTACTCAAAAATGGTGTTGCTAATGTACGTGACGTCCTGAAAGCACTCCACAGTCCTCGTCTGAAGAGTGTGTTCTTTTCGTAGATCAGCACATTGGACGCACGTTTAATAGTTTCGCCTATAAACGTGAACTACTAGCGCTCTGTTACGCAGTTCAAGCACCAGGCAGGCGGGAGCCGTAACAGATACGTACAACCAGCTGCACTGTGGGACGGGGAAGACCTATTTCCCGCTCGTCGTACGAATTTATAAGATATATTTACACGTCGACTGCACGAGAAAATTTCAAAAGCTTCAAATACATATAATGAATATAATTTTATGAGACTGTGATTCGCAAACGAAAGAGATTTACAACAGTGAACCCTAATGCAACAGTACCGAGAGCTGTTTTTAAAGGATAAAGTCAGACATNAAACGAAAGAGATTTACAACAGTGAACCCTAATGCAACAGTACCGAGAGCTGTTTTTAAAGGATAAAGTCAGACATATGTCTCTTTAAAACGTGCTCGTAAAAAAAATGTCTCGTTTCATATGGTTTTTTGCTATAGAGCCTACACCACATAAATTCGTTTAACAACTTGTGTAGTTCGAAAGGNAAACGAAAGAGATTTACAACAGTGAACCCTAATGCAACAGTACCGAGAGCTGTTTTTAAAGGATAAAGTCAGACATCTGTCTCTTTAAAACGTGCTCGTAAAAAAAATGTCTCGTTTCATATGGTTTTTTGCTATAGAGCCTACACCACATAAATTCGTTTAACAACTTGTGTAGTTCGAAAGGAACGGGGTGCATTTACGTAGGCATGGCACAAATAGAAAACTGTATACAAATGTGACCGACCAACAACAGTGCTTCTGCATGTTACAGTGGAAAAATTAAATGCATCTAATAGCCTATTATCTACATTCCGAGATAACTAAATAATTTCTGCAGTGGCGTAGACTGCAGTTTCATTTGGAGGCGGGCAACAAAAAGTTATTAATAATGATCCCAAATCATATTTTAACATCCGGTACAACATTAAGCAATATATTACAAATGTTCGTTTGAATATTTTTTGTGGCACAATGGCAACGATCTTCAAGTTTCTGGCTCAAAATAAAAACACAGATATTATTTTAAAAATGTATTTTACAAATATAGATATTTTGGAAATACATTAACGTAAATGTGCGTTTCTGGATGATCTATATGTTGACGATAAAAGTGAGATTCTATTATAAACTTTTTTTACCTCAAAATGTTACATCCGTTTGGGGTAAAAAGTGCAGAGTTTAGGTGAGGTCAACTAAAATAAATTTTTTTTTAAGACTTAAGAAAGTAGTAATGTGGTATTTGGGAGGATATTTTTAATATCCGTATCCCTACCATAGNTTTTTTTTTTAAGACTTAAGAAAGTAGTAATGTGGTATTTGGGAGGATATTTTTAATATCCGTATCCCTACCATAGCTACGCCACTATTCTGTTGTTAAGGGGCCGCGGTGGCTGAAGGTTAGACTGCTCGCCTCTCATCAAGGCGAACCGGGTTCTATCCCCGGCCGGATCACTCCCGGATTTTCGTAAGTGGGAATCGTGCCTGGCGATGCCGCTGGTCGGCGGGTTTTCTCGGGGATCACCCGTTTTCCCGCCTTTGTATTCCGGCGCTGCTCCATTCTCACCTTATTTCACCCTCATCGTCTCTCAAGACCTCGTTGTTAAGAGCCGCTCAATTCTCTCAACTGAACTGTTTTTTAAACTTCACATAAGAATTTGCGACGGCTTTAAATAAAACGCGACGTCCCTTTGAGTCCTTCATATGCACAGCGTTGCATTATCTATCGCTAGTGAAAAAATCACTCTTGAAGCAAATGGAGTTTCGATGTTATCCCAGGACGTGGAAGGTACAAATAGACCGTTACAAATAGTTATTTTGACGTCACAGCTTAGTAGTTTAGTCACGACGTCATAGACTTAATGGAATATATCTTCAAACATGGTTTATTTAACATAACCAAGGAATATTGTACATAAAATAACAAATGACGGCGAATAATGGGAAAATAAAATAATANGGTTTATTTAACATAACCAAGGAATATTGTACATAAAATAACAAATGACGGCGAATAATGGGAAAATAAAATAATATAAAAGCTAATAACAAGAAAAAGTAATCAACGAAGGATTAGGAGTGAAATGAGCTTGACAGTTAATCGAACAAGCTAATAATACTTTTATTATATTCATGGAAACACGGAGGTGCTTTTTACATATCCAACAGCCACGGCAGATATTATACGGCTGGATGTGTTTCGCAAAGCTTTTATTCTGTGTGTTATTAGATAAGATCTGAGATAAGAGAATGTAAGATTATATTCCTATTATAAAATAGGTTACATTGACCGTGGTTAACACGTGACTACTCCTTCACCTACAGGATTAATTACAGAAGTAGCTGCAGAAGCTATTGCGATAATGCGAGAGTTTGAAAATGTTCAGAACGTTGACGAATATGAACGTGATAAGCCTACTTTAGAATACAACCATGCGTCCACATCAGACGAGTCAAAAAGCAATACGAAGAGAATGCGTTCCCTCCTTAGTAAAGCAAATATAGTCCATTCACGGTTACTTCCAACTTTTCTGAAGTCTTGCTAAAGTTTTACTTCCAGGATATTCCTCCGCCTCATGCAAACAAANAACGGTTACTTCCAACTTTTCTGAAGTCTTGCTAAAGTTTTACTTCCAGGATATTCCTCCGCCTCATGCAAACAAAGCTTAACTAAGTGAAGAAAATTACACCAAAGGGACAACTCACCGCATTTGTGCGCACTCAGTGTAATAATATTTTGCATAAGAACTGTTTCTTACTAAGCATTGCCAACACACCTATTTTCTCTCTGTTTTATTAATATTAATTATAAATGAAATATCGTAATTTATATATAAAATTTAAATAAAAGTTCAATTAAACCAAAAATAAGGTCCTTTTAGTTTTATTTTATGTTAACATAAATATAAAACGCTTGTGATTCATGGCATATTTATTAAACAACCAAAGAAGTAATTTTTCAAAGGTTTGATTCAAAAAGTGTAAAGAAACCGCGAACAGACTACATCATTATCAACAGTCAAGTAACGAATACATGTAAAACAAAAGAACTCGTTTGGACTTTATTGTATATACGTATGTTTACTGTGTATGCAATTGTACAAAAATGTACTGACGTTGTGACTTATAAAATAAATATTTCAGTGGGTTGCCACTATTCATTTTTTTTTCACGCACACGTGAATTGAACACAAAGACACCCTCCGGGTGTGCGATGTACAATGAACTGCATATGTATTCCAGAATTAACGTTTCACGTGATATCAGTACGTAGGCGAAATTATCGTTACTCAAGTTCGTATAAAGTTAAAAAAAAAAANAATTAACGTTTCACGTGATATCAGTACGTAGGCGAAATTATCGTTACTCAAGTTCGTATAAAGTTAAAAAAAAAAATTTCCCTTGGAAATTTATGTTGTTTAGCGCGCCGAAAATTTTCCTTTACAGTGGGTTTAGTGAGNTAAAAAAAAAAATTTCCCTTGGAAATTTATGTTGTTTAGCGCGCCGAAAATTTTCCTTTACAGTGGGTTTAGTGAGGTTTGAGAAACTTAGATATTCTGGAGTCACTTAAGAATAGGCGAGAAAAGATGCCCTCTGAAATAGCTTATCGACCACCAACAACTCTGCAGTACGTTGTGTAGTCAGTCTTCGTCTCTGACTTCAAGCACATAGGCTACAATCACGCGATGCCGAACGAAACTCACAGCTCACGATAGCCTGGAGCGCAAGTTGAACGTGGGTCTGAGAACACCTGTGCAAATTCCGCCGCATGATAGCTCGGTGAAAACTGCAGTCGTACCAGATGGCGATCTATTGTAACCTTTTCAAGCCGACTTAAATTTACGGTTTTTGGTGTTGCAAACAAGGATTTTATGATGCGTGCTGTACTAAAGTAGACACATCACTTGTTTTATTGTCACATCCAATGAGCTATATATAGGCTTTATGTTCGACCACGGTAATAAGAACTATCATAACCTAGACCAGTCAAGTCCACGTGCCAAGATGTAAGTTCCCTTGGAAGATTTCATGCAAGCTTGCATGTATGGTTCTACAGAAGATTTGGCCGACTGGTGGCCTGTTTCATGGACGTTTTCGTAATTGGTCGTGTGCAATTTCCGACTGAAGGTTTCCCACAAGGTTGAAAATTCTGCCAATCGGAGAGAGAGGGTGGTGGAGTGNTCCGACTGAAGGTTTCCCACAAGGTTGAAAATTCTGCCAATCGGAGAGAGAGGGTGGTGGAGTGTGGTATTGACGGTGGTTGATAATTTTGTTTATTTTGTTTTGAGGAACAGTGGTAAGTCCATTAAACAATAATATAGTAAATAANTGTGGTATTGACGGTGGTTGATAATTTTGTTTATTTTGTTTTGAGGAACAGTGGTAAGTCCATTAAACAATAATATATAGTAAATAAAAAAACGCGAAAATGTTTACTTATGCTGTAACAGCATTGTGTAAAAATTATGGCAAATATTCGTGTTTAACACAAAAGTTCTAGTTATTGCAACAAAACAATTAGGTTCTGTGCAATAACAAGTACTGCTGAAGTCGTGAGTGAAGACTGTTCCTGAACCACATTTGCAGAAGTAAAATAGTGAAAAAATGCATTCGCGTTTACTTGTCCGGCGAGCAAGTATCGTGATAGGCAGGTCTTAAATTGTCTTGTCGGTGGCTGGGTCGTTAAAGTGACTAAACGAATTGTTCACACAAGCAGGAGCGGGAATGAAATCGCCTGTCAGTAAGAAAACGTCGNTTCCTGAACCACATTTGCAGAAGTAAAATAGTGAAAAAATGCATTCGCGTTTACTTGTCCGGCGAGCAAGTATCGTGTGACAGGTTATTCCATAGAAACCTCCATGCCTGCTCGCATGCAGGCTCGGGTAGTAGATCTCGTAAAAGCTTCCGCCCGAGCTTGTGCGGGACATTTTATCGTAACACACAGGTTTAACACGGTTCACGAACAAGTTTTTCACATGTATGATAATTGGCTATTGAGCTTCACAGTGTACAGTACATACAAAAAATTACCTTCATGTGCGTTACACACGCAGTTGTGCACACTGGGTCAGAATGGATTAACTGTTACGTTTAAAAACGACTCAGCCACGCGATTCAGATGTCTCACTGCCTTTATGTGGAGTTCCTCCTATGGTAACGCACCTAAGAGCCCGTGCCACCCGCCATATTGCATTTTTTACTAATTTCGTCCTAATTCCAATTTAGGAGAATTAATTGAAAAATATGACAACAGAAGCTTAGCTAATTGCCTTTACCATAATTACGGACATAAAATATGAACGACTAACGCATAATTATGCAACGATTAACTTAATACAAAATTCTATATATTTCTATGTGTGGCTGGTCTGCGCTGCTGACCTTGGCCCGCCCCGCGCGAGCGGGCGGAAGAGAAGGACAGAGTAGTGATAGATAACGGGGCGACGAGTCACTAAGGGATGTTTTAATGACAGGCGAGCGATAATTCTACCAGCGTTTTGAGTTATGAAGGCATTCTGCCGCGATAACTCTTTGGCGGCTCGCCTCTCCTGACCTTCGGCGGATACGATTTCTGCGTTTATCTGAAGAATGCTCTGGATTACTGATCTCGTTCTCTCAGCTTGACTTAGGGTGCCTTGAACATTCCAGATGGTCTGGGCGAACGATATAAAAGTGTGACAGGCCTCCGAGCCGGGAGATGAGTTGAGTGTAGTAGTTGATGAGAGAATGAGTGGCTGAGTTCTGAGCGATAGAAGACGAGCTGTGAGAGAAGCGTCCAGCGGAAGGCAAATCTGTGACTGCGAGTATCAAGCAACGAAGAGTGCGGGTGGCAAACTGGACTATTGAACTAGATGTGTGAGTGAAATACATTACAAATGGCGGCAACAGATAGACTGAACAGGTGTGAATGATGAGTATGAGTTAATTGACTGTAAGGAAACAGAGACAATTAAAAAGGACGTTAATTAGAGTTGAAATATACATTAAATATTGCGCTCACTGTTAAGTGGAGACAGATAATTTAATGCTGTAAATAATAGCTGTGTGAATAAATTAGAAACTAAAATTTACTTCTCTTATTTTTATTAAGACAGCCATCCCTCACGAACTCAGATACGCCCATCAGGTGGCTTGTAACAATATCAATTCATTCTCACCTCTTAATGACAACCAGGAAACAATCAGTATTTTCACAGAACCATATAATGTGATGCTTCTATAATGAAATATTCTTAGTAATGACCTTGGCACCTCTCTTATGACACTTACACGAATTATTTATGTATAAGGGGTGAGACAGCCTCATAAGGGCGCCTCCTACTTGGAGCTGTGTAGCGCACTTGTGACTCAGATCGCGTCATAATTGGCACTTTTTGTTAACAAAATGGTCACGTGACCCGTTTTGTCTACAAAATCTATAAGCAATTTTTGTAATTTTCGTTTTGCGTTTTGTCAGCTTCCAAGCTGACAAATTACAAAATACAAACTAACCAAACCACCGTTATATTAGTTTTACCTGTTTAAAACGTTTAAATACACACTTAGAAGAGGTTATTATAACAAGCAAATGTGTATTGCATTCACAATATTTATTTCACAAAGCTAGTTGCTGAAATATACTTAAAATATGTATTTTCTAATGACGCGTTTTTTGTTAAGTAACAATTTCACACTATATTGATTTTATTTTGTTAATTTAAATTTTAAACGGCACTCGAAAACTTTCGTGGATAGTTACAGTTAATTTTAAGACTTCGTGGACTTTTGATTTTGGAGTCATGAAAACATCAAAATAATGGTACCATGGCATGCTAGACAGTTGAATGTCGTGGTGTTCCGACGAAAACCTTACAAAATACTGAATACAAATTACGGAAAACGAAACTAGAAACGAATTAGAACATGGCCTCAGAAGCGCGGGAGCGATAAGGGCGACACTGACGAGCGTGCCTACTGCTCCATCACCCCTACGAGAGCTGGCGTGCAGCGTTGCAGTCGTGCCGCGTGCACCTGAACGACCCTGTCATTTTACTGCTAGGAAGTCTGAAGCAAAGTTCAGTGCCGGTCCCTATAAAAGTTTCGCACATTTCCAACCACGATGTTATGAGGTACACGCACCACTGTGAAAAGCTGGTTTTAGCTATGTCGGAGGGTTCGGAAATAACACTTACAATATGCGTGATGTATTGGGTTTTTTCTAATAAAACGTTTCCTCAGCGCATAAAGTAAATTGTTACGTTTTAATTGCATTTTTACTTAATAAATGCTGATTATCACAGTTATAATAGTACACACTTCCACCGCCAGACGTCGGTCACTTTCTCGAAAAAGCAAACTGACTAGGCCTTGTCAGCTCGTCAGTCCGTAAGCTACCATGAGGCAGGTATACGTACTGCTAGAGACGGCGGTGTAACCAGTTCCGCACTTCTGCCAACACACACATGATAGGCAGGTCTTAAATTGTCTTGTCGGTGGCTGGGTCGTTAAAGTGACTAAACGAATTGTTCACACAAGCAGGAGCGGGAATGAAATCGCCTGTCAATAAGAAAACATCCCACCATTTTCCCGGGGTGATTTCTGAAAACCGCGAAAGACGGAAATCAGAATCGCTGGACCAGGAAGCAAACCCCGGACAAATTTTCGATGCAACTTGATTATATTCGAATTAGTAAAAGTTTTTTATTCACATAAAACGGCTTGTCTTTTAAAAATTATGATATACACAATCACGTTCATCAGTGTTGACCATGTGACTTTGACAGTTTTATTGGTGTGGGGTAGGTCAATGTTGGGTACATGCGCACAAGACGAAAAATCGGTCTACCTCATTTTTAGTCTAAAGGTTACAGGAATGTCTCGTTAAAATCGTCAGACAAGTGAGTAGTCGCGATGGTGTCGTGGTTAGACTACTCGCCTCCAACCTAGGTGAACTGGGTTCAATTCCCGGCGAGGTCGCTCGTGGATTTTCGCATGTGAGAATCGTGCCGGGCGATGCTGCTGGTCGGCGGGTATTCTCGGGGATCTCCCGTTTCCCCTACCCCTTGCATTCCGGCGCTGCTCTATATATACGCCTCACTTCACCCTCGCCGGCTCTCAAGACCTTGATGTTAAGAGCCGCCCAGATCTCTGCACTTCACTCAGGCAAGTAGTAAAGGTTTATGTTGAGTGAGCAATAAGCGTGTGACACTGTGACGACACACGACGCGAGAGTCGTCTCCGTCACCAGACTCCTCACCAGCGGAGCTACCACCTTCCACGCCGAGGTCGTCACATCGCTTCTAGACCCCGAGCGACGTGAGAGCGCTGCTTCCAGTGGTGTTACCTTTGGTACTGTTTAATGAAAATGGTGGACTGTCCGAATTATTCAGGCTATCGAAATAAGGTTCCTGATAAGAAAATGAAGGCATTAATATTTGTGAGTTCAATATTCTGTTAGATGTATGTGCTGTAACCATTCCTGCATTGAAGAGTATAAATGCTGTGAGTAAGTTTTATTTTATTTCATTGCTCCAAGTTTGCTTGACAAAATAACGACACTTCTGCTAACAAATTCTCTGCAAGATAAACAAACCTGCAGTTAACTGATATACACATTTTACTAAATAGTAAACACCACCCGTAATAAAGACGGGGCTCATGTATGATAGTTGTGTAGGTAACGTTACAACACATAGTACAGGAAGTTTTCCGGCTGGATAATGGACGTTCGCGGTGAGCATCGCAGCGACAGACCAGTCACAGCAACCACTGCCGTCAATACAGCCAGCTGATTCAGGAAGGTCGACGAAGGACAACCCGAGACACCGCTAACGACGCAGGTATTTCATATTGCATTACTCACCACGTCATTCACGACGTTCATTCTTCTTGTACCCCAGGAATAACCTGCCCAAGTTTATCCTAATGTTTTAAAAACACGTTGTATATTTCTAACTTATAAGGCCACTGGTCTACGCTAGTGGAAATGCATTAAACAACATCCCATAGGAATATACGCATATGCACCAAAGTTGGTACACGAGAAGAAAGAGGATGTAACTGGAACTGACTAAAACATCATGTCCGTGGGACAACCCGAACATTAAATGCAACACATACAGCAGACACCTCAATAAGGAGTGTAACCACCCCGAACGGCCAGACATGAAGCGATGCTGGCATTGTAACCTATTGAACAAATGCTGAATATCTCTCTGGGGTACAATATCCCAAGTTCGCTAAACTTCTTGGCGTAGCTGGGGGATGGTCGTTGCCAGGGCTGAGCTGAATGTCAGGCGTCGTCCCTCACATGCTTGATGCGGCTGAGGTCTGGAAATGTATCAAGCCAGGGTAGCTTGTGTTCACCGTGTAGAGCACGCATGTTGCCCTGGCGACAAAGGACGCGCGTAATCGTGCTGGAAGATTTGTTCCTGCAGTGTGTCGAAATATGGTCGGAGGACAAGATTGACAATGTCACTGATATACGACGCACTTGTCATGCTCCCCCTAAATGAATACCAGAGGTGATCGGGGTGTTCATCTTATGGCTTCCCATAACATGAGGTGTGGGTCCGGTATGGCGAGTGCGAATACACGATGGATTGTTCCTCTCACCCGCACGTCTACGAATGCGAACACGTTCATCAGTTTGTCCAAGGTTGAAGCGATTCTCATCATTAAACATCACTGGTCTCCGTTCGCCTCTCCGACTCACTCTCTCCCGACACCACCGAAGACGTTCACGACGATGAGCAAAGTTTCCTGTGGAACCGGCGCTGGCCTCACCAAACCTCCCCTCTAGGTGGCCGATACCTATTAAAAGGTCATACCACGACAATNTGTCATGCTCCCCCTAAATGAATACCAGAGGTGATCGGGGTGTTCATCTTATGGCTTCCCATAACATGAGGTGTGGATCCGGTATGGCGAGTGCGAATACACGATGGATTGTTCCTCTCACCCGCACGTCTACGAATGCGAACACGTTCATCAGTTGGTCCAAGGTTGAAGCGATTCTCATCACTAAACATCACTGCTCTCCGTTCGCCTCTCCGACTCACTCTCTCCCGACACCACCGAAGACGTTCACGACGATGAGCAAAGTTTCCGGTGGAACCGGCGCTGGCCTCACCAAACCTCCCCTCTAGGTGGCCGATACCTATTAAAAGGTCATACCACGACGATNGGTGGAACCGGCGCTGGCCTCACCAAACCTCCCCTCTAGGTGGCCGATACCTATTAAAAGGTCATACCACGACGATGAGCAGATGTCAACGTGCCACAGAGGAACACGAGAACACAAACCTACTTCCAGCAATCGACTGTTTGTTTTCTGTGCAGACACATGAGGGACCACCGTGACTCTGACTGCACGCGTGGCCGCTGTTCTGTCAGTCAGGGCGACCCGAACGATCTTACTGTCCAGGCGCTCATCAGTACAGTGAGGTGGCACTGATGAGATTAGGTGGCCGTGGTGAACCTCTGTTACCACCTTCTCCACACCTATGGACCACTGAGACGTCACTCCTCAAGTGAGTGGCAACTCTGAGGAATGTCCAGCCACTCTCTCGGAATCCCACTATACAATGGAATCGCACACTCGTGTTGTCAGAGGACCTGCGATAAGACACTTGGTCTAATGACTGCAGAGAGGTGTAGGCGAGTTGTACTCCTCCACTTACAATCAGTTTACTTTGTGTAACTTGTTTAGTTGTACGATGTTTGCTATGTGTTTTTCAATACATTTCCTCTGTCTCTGTGGATAAGAAGGTCACTGAATTTGTCTCGAGGGCTTCCTAGTTTAGCTGAGATACTCTTAGAAACGGCTACAACAGCGCACCGAGTCGTAAAAGTGTTTTTATGTCTGTGTTTAGAGCCATGCGGCCCACGATGGCAGACTCGCGCATTTTCGTTTATTTTATGCACGCGACATTTTTCATCCGTTCAAAGAAGAAACGGAGAGAGAGAGAGTAGATGGCGGAGCCTTTTTATGTTTTGATTTATGAGCGACGAGTATCGAATGACTCGAAAGCCGCTACGGTTAAGAGGTTCTGTCGTGTTCATTCCTTCTCTGACAACCACGCTGCGTTCGGGCCTGAACAATGACTGTGTTTTATGTTTTATTTTCGTATAAGGCCAGTTCAGCGATTAACGGTTTACAGTATGTTGACTTGCAAACAACGTACGTATCAGCAGAAAACTGTGTAAATCGTGAATAAGTAAATTAAAAATTCACACAATTATAGGCTATTCACGGTAAACTAAGCACTTTTGAAAGCTCTACTTAAGATCTACTTGTATGCACACTGTGTATTACTCCACCCTATACAAAATTAACATTTCCATGGGCCTCGACACATTATTCACGCGTCGGTCAGATGAAACTGTGAAATTATTAGAAAAGTAAATATTTTTAGAAATATACTCATTGTTACACTATATATTAAAAACATAACGCAGAATGAATAATTTCAATATTCACTTATCTTTACCTTACACTTTTAATTTGACTTTGAGACATGGAACTATTTTCTCTCTGTTGTTACCAACTTTACTAGGCGCTTGCCAATCAGTGTGCTCATTAAAATATACACAGGAGCAGTGAAAATTTGTAAAGGTTAATTTCAAAACTGCTTAATTAATCGTGAACAGCCTATATTTAGTAGTAGGCAAAACTTCTATACCCANTAATTTGACTTTGAGACATGGAACTATTTTCTCTCTGTTGTTACCAACTTTACTAGGCGCTTGCCAATCAGTGTGCCCATTAAAATATACACAGGAGCAGTGAAAATTTTTAAAGGTTAATTTCAAAACTGCTTAATTAATCGTGAACAGCCTATATTTAGTAGTAGGCAAAACTTCTATACCCACTTGAACGTAGTTTGTGCTTTTATTGGCTACGTGTGATAATACGGCGTCATTATGATGTGCGACCTCTACACTTTAGATTGGTTGCTTAACTTTCAACCTTAACTATTGGTTAAATGCGGCCTTGGGACGTAGTGCACAAGTTGTCGGTCAGTGGCAGAAGTCAAGCCAGCTCACAACTTCTTGGAGTTTAGTCTGGAACAACAGAATAAAGAGAATTCTGCAGGTTCCCAATAATAAGTTAAACGAAAAAAATAATAAACTGCTGTTAGATTACTTAGTAGTGTTTTATATTTATACTAATGAGAATAATAATTTCAGATGAATAACGGCACTTTAGGCGGTCGCCTCTACCTGGAGCTATTTTCGTGTTTGAAGTCCAGAAGCACTGGAGAGTTATCGCAAGTCCGCCATCGTCGTGTTATGTGTATTTAATGGGATCAGTACCCGCCATCTTAGATTTCCAGAATTTTCGCTACAACCTGTGTCATAGATTTTGCATTTTATTTTAGCCATCGACAAGACATAGGACATTGCTTTGCACATGGTCTAAACATGTAGGTATTACTTGACTACTGTTGCCAGCATCATTCCTTGCCGGCAGTCACTATTCAAGAATTAATAAAAGCAGTGTATAGTAAAATTCAAATGAGAAAATAATATTCGCAAAGCTTTGTTGGAGGGGGCGTGGGGGAGGCAGTGTAGGGGAGGACTCTATCTAACACTTGCCGCTGGAGGGGGGGAAACTACGTAACCCTGCTGGCACTTTACATACCAAACTGATAACTTCGCACCCTACTACCTCGCTGTTAAATACCGCGCTGCGCGACCTACGTTTTCTTGACAGGTAATATGCACACGCGGAGCAGCTCTCGCCCAACCTATCTCNAATACCGCGCTGCGCGACCTACGTTTTCTTGACAGGTAATATGCACACGCGGAGCAGCTCTCGCCCAACCTATCTCTCGGCCGCTCTCGTTACTGAACTGCACAACCCCACCCCTTCGTGCAGCGGCAATGGACTCTCCCGACTCAGCAGACGCGTTTTCGACTTCTGCTCACTAATTTCTCATTTGGATTTCACTATAGCTGTAATAATTTGATAAAATTTAAGAAGCTATTATTTATGCTGTGGCATGCGAAAATTTTTATTAACATTCTTAAATGTAACGTATAGCAAAACAATTTATAAATCCAAGCTGGCGGGGGCTGATTCCCCTTAAGGATTCCACCTGCCTGCAGTCATTTTGCGCGTTCGAGGCCTCGATAAACGTGAGATCTAAGGCTGACTCTTGCCCACTCGCCTTGCCTCATCGCCTCTATGTGCATGGCGCTCTACTGATGTGCAGTCTTTCCGTCGGCGACTCACCTCAACGTGACTTTAAACGGCGAACATATAATTTTATGGCGCGCTAATAAAGATACAAGTATGATGCGTGTTTGAATACAACTCTAAAGTTTCTGTGTAAAAATTTAGCAGCTAAAGCTGATTCTGAAAGTATCCGTTTTAACCAATTTTACATTCCTTGGAGTTGAAATTGAGAACTTGAAACGAAACGTTTCTCAAATTCTTTTCGTGTTCAGAAACCACTATAAAATATCCAACCATTTTTGAATCACGTGCTTTCTACCGAACCTCTGCAACGCAGCACTTGCGCCACTTGGAAAGGCTGTGTTACAAGTTCCATACAGGTATTCTTGCTCTTGTCCGAGTAGCATGTTTCAAGATACAGCAGTCTGAAAAGGTCTATTTTGGAGTACTCCAATATAATAATTATAGCATGTGTGATATCTTGAAAGTACAATTCTATCCTTGCATGAGTTACACTTTCTTCTCGTAAGTAAACATATTGAGAGCAATTTTAATAATTTCGTCAAAAAGTGCGTATCTATTTCAAACATGCTGCAATGCGGTTCAAGCTTTAGGCAGGCGACCGTTTTAAAGAGAAAATTATGCAACTAATAACTACCAGCTTAAATGCAAGAATTATATTTATTAATTTTGTGTTATTTTTTTAAAATTATAATTACATGCACGCAGATTAGAAACAAATCAGGTAAAATCTAAGTGTGGAAGTATATCTTTAATTGGAAAAAAATGAAAGTCTACATTTTTGCATTGTGGAGTGGAAGATGGAGCCATGCGTGACGTACTAGTTCCCGGTGATGCCCTTGGAGCACTGCGCTTCGCAAAGCAGATTTGGGTAGGGGCTAGGCAAATAACGAGAAGCGGCTGCATGCAACAGTATTTTTTTTAGAAGAAAAAGGATGCATGAGTTTAATCGGTTTTAAACGCAGTAGTTGGCAGTAGAAATACGTAAAATTTGTATTTGGTTACCGGCAATACTTTTAATTAATTTTTAAGCAAATCCAAACAGAAAGGTTAAAATAATGCACGTAGTATAATTATACGTTTATGTAGCAACAACTTTCATTTTGATAAGAAATGGTAAGTTATACTAATAAAATGTAGAAATTGAATTAACCTTGCCCCGTGTCAACGTCCACGAATATCACTAGCAAAAGTTGCACAATTTTCCCTCAAATTTTCCACTCGTCCGTCTCACTAGTCCTGTAAAGGAAACAAGACCAAAGTGAAGGGCATCAAAGTATTCCTGTATACGGATTGTACCATCATAGCTCTGGAGGTTTCTAGGACTTAACTTGAAGTACTCTCGCTATTGTAAGGCGTTGTTTGGCTCTCGCTCTCAAGTCATTATCCTGGCAAACGTTGTAAATTTATTCCTCTGCTGTATTTTAAGTTGTTTTAAAAATAGGAACAAGTACCGAATATAATTCCATAAATTCACAGATGCCGTCTGTTCTTGCAACTACCTCGCACATCAAGAACGCCAAAGCCACTAAGTGCAATGCTCTGAACTGGCGTGCAGTGTTCTCGTCGCACTGCGTGTACCTATGGGACTTTCAGCGGTGACCCTTTCCATTCATTTGTGGAAATTCTGTAGGAAGATTCAATGACTGGCCATTGGGTAGTTTTGTATGTATCTGACGCGTATATTTTGAGATACAACACTTTGAAAAAGCTGTTTTTATCCATTTCGGAGTACTCAAAAATAGTGTTTATAATGTGCGCGACGTCTTGAAAGCACTCAAAAGCACTCGTCTGAAGTGTGTGTTATTTTCGTAAATCAGCACATTGGACGCATGTTTAATAATTTCACAGAAAAAACGTGAATTACTAACACTCTGTAACGCAGTTCAAACGACAAGCAGGCGGGAGCCTTAATCTTACGCATCAGGTTTATCCTCCTCCTGCACAGTGTAACAACGAAATACTTGCGATTATGACGTTAGTTTCTGTCTAATGAAGGTCCCAGCGTCGTCGCTATCACAAAAGTCACCATCTTCGTCATCTTAGCCATGTCTGTCGCAGCGGCATGTGGTGAACTGTTGCAAGGTAAGCTGTGTTTTGCTCCGTGCTATACCTGATCGTTTGCTTGTTTACGCATCGGACACGTAAATGTAGTAGAGCAGTTGACGTCACAGCGCGTGTGTAGTGGGTGCATCGCCGCTCTCTCGTGAGTGACCGCAATACATTCAGTTTCTCCCGGCTCAAGCGCTCTCTGCTCACTGGTTCCTCTGCTGCGTACGCCGAGTGTGTACAGCACTCAGCAAGCTCCAGCTTACCTTGCAACACTTCACCACACCCCACTGGTCTATCATTGTAAGAGAAAATATGTTTGTTCAGCAAAAAACTGTCGGGCGCGGTGTTTTTACTGTCGCCAAGAATTGAAGATGTATAAAAACGTAAATTTCAACTGATTTTTCAACATTGGCGAAACTTGCTTTTCTGCAAGGGCGAGTCCAATGTAAACCTTAACAATTTTTGCAGTACGATTCATTGATCACAGAACGTACTTTTCCACACAGACACCCTGTCGTGCAATACAAGTGTTCGAGTGCTTGCGTATTGCATCGATATCTCGAGGGGAAAAAAATCTTGTGTCGTCGTGTGTAGGCACTCATACACCGCCAGCTGTGCCCAGTGTGTTAATCAGGGAGGGGGGTTGATGCTAGGGAATTAAAATTATTTCCCAGCCAGGAAAAGTGATTCCCCTTCCTGAAGAGTAATAATAGATTAATCGTCCCCGCGTACAAATTATTATTCAGATGGAAAGTAGTGGTTGGAAAACACACGAGAACACAGACGTTCAAGACATACTGAGTGTCAATCCCCAAGTTTTCTGTGTAGCTCAAAATTTCTGTCCAGCTTGGTGCACTTTATTTCACACAAGACACAGATTGGAGACGTATAGGACCGCTAGACTTGCATTCGGGAGGTCCCTGGTTCAACTCCCGGTCCGGCCATGCTGATTTCACTTTTCCATTGTTTCCCGATATCACTCCAGGCGAATGCTGGGATGGTTCCTTACTGCAGGCCACTGCTGATTCCTTCCGTGTTCCTGCTTGTACGAACAACTTGCTCCGTTTCTGATGATCTCGCTGTCGACGAGACGTTAAGCCCTACATTCCAACTACAACACCTCGCTAAAAGAAGCTTAAACGATGATACGAATTCTTTTTCATGGCGCAAACAACTCTGTGAGCTGTCGGTCGCTTTATATTCGCAGCTGTCTTTTATGACCTCGTCGACGAAACATTAAGTCATACCTACGGAACTGCAAAATTTGCGTTATTTTCTGGCAGCACGCTAGAATTCGCCGTCGAGTCGGTCGGTGCCATTTGTTTATTGGTTTCTGCGGCAGTTATGTCCAATTTTCCCTTTTGACGTGATAGGACGTAACTGGACCAGCCTTCCGTTAGTTGCTTGCTATTGGTCCAAAGCCGTCAAGGGTGTGGCCAGACAAACTGTAGTCCATTGACAAGCACAATACAAAAAATAAAGTCTTCGAAGACTAGTCTGTCCTGAAATAATAACGTGAATTTCGCACGTCTCTAGCCATACCTACCTGCCTACCTATCTACCTACTGTTAAAATCGAGTTATGAACGAAACGCCCGTGGCAATCATATCAGTTGTAAACGAACTTAAATACACTTGGCGCTAAGAATTAATGGGAGCCGGCACAAAACACTGCGATTTTGTAATACAACACTGCCGCTATCACGAACTAGATCGGGAAGTTTTCCCAGGAAATTTCGCACAGAATATTCTGCTCCATACTCAGCCGAACTAACCCACATCAGCTGATGGAGATTCTGGTTTCTAAGCACAGTGCGAGAAACAACAGCCAAAGGCCCTTCTATGTATACATGTTCCAAGCATCTATACCACTTTTTATAGAATATGTGTTTACTTACTGGCATGCAGCAGAGAATGGTTAAAAAACCTTGTAAAAAAAAAAAAGGAAAAAAATTGGACAAGAGAAACTACCGCAATGAACTTGTGTCAACATCTATATTTCTAAATTAATCGTGATTAAAAGCTGCACGTTTTGTGGGTTCGTGTGGTTGAAGGCGATACTCAAATACGTAGTAAAGTGCTATTAACAACATAGATTTTCCTATATGACCTGTGACAGTCGTCATTTCTGGGAATGCACGCATTACTAGATAGGCAGCGAAGCGTGTTTGGTGGGAGGGGGATTGGGGAAGTATGTGTAGTGCGCCATAGGACCAAGTCCAGTGACTTACCTAGAACGTAATTCGTGCTAACTGTAGAAGGAAGATTGTCGCGCTTACCTGAGCCAGCAGCTGAAATACACAACCCGGTAGTCAGGTAACTTTCCAGCAATACGGTGTCCTGCTCAACACGGTAGCAACACACGGTTATTCTATTTTCCCATATTTATATATTGTTATTTAAGTGCTTGCCAACGTAATTTGTCCATCAGTTTGGGTCCCGGCGTGCGTGAGTTCTATGGCAGTGCGCCCTTTCTCAGTGTAAGCTTTTATTTACTTTTATTAAAAAATAATAATAATGTGCTATCTACTATGGCTGATTTCACTTGTACGACACCTGTTGAGCGGTACATGGCATCTCGGCAGCACGAAAATATTAACCCTTTCATTCCCAGTGTATAGTCTATTCCCGGTTTCTACACACTTTTTGAATCAAACCTTTGAAAATTCATCCCATGTATGACGTGTTTAGTTATTTCCCAAATACGCCATGCATCGCAATCGTTTTATACCCCTGTTAACATATAAGTATCCTAGTTTTCGTTAAATTGAAGTTTTACCAATATTTTACTTATAAATTGTAATATTTTATTTACAATAAATATGTATCAAAACAGCTAGAAAGCATGTGTATTAGTAGCGCCTAGGAATTAGTAGTTCTGATACAAAATATTACAACTGGGTGCTCACGAATTCGCTGCGTGATCCTTCGGTGTAATTTTATAAACTTTATTTAAGCTTAGTTTGCACGAGGCGGAGGAATATCGTGGAAGTAGAACTTAAGCAGGGCTTCCAGAAAAGTGTGAAGTAACCGTGAGTGGATTATAGACAACTGGCTACGCGTTGCACGGAAAGATTATATTTCATCGGCACTGTACCATAGACTAAAGATTAGGTAGACCGCTTATTCGTCTTTCGCGCATGCACCCAACATTGAGCTACCCCAATCATACACAACTGTCAAAGTCACATGGCCAACAGTGATGAGCGCGTTTGTTTACATCTTAATTTTTAAANCTGGGTGCTCACGAATTCGCTGCGTGATCCTTCGGTGTAATTTTATAAACTTTATTTAAGCTTAGTTTGCACGAGGTGGAGGAATATCGTGGAAGTAGAACTTAAGCAGGGCTTCCAGAAAAGTGTGAAGTAACCGTGAGTGGATTATAGACAACTGGCTACGCGTTGCACGGAAAGATTATATTTCATCGGCACTGTACCATAGACTAAAGATTAGGTAGACCGCTCATTAGTCTTTCGCGCATGCACCCAACATTGAGCTTCCCCAATCATACACAACTGTCAAAGTCACATGGCCAACAGTGATGAGCGCGTTTGTTTACATCTTAATTTTTAAANTCCCCAATCATACACAACTGTCAAAGTCACATGGCCAACAGTGATGAGCGCGTTTGTTTACATCTTAATTTTTAAATGACAAGCACTATTGTATTAATAAAACACTTTTTACAAATTCGAATTTAGTCAAACTGCATTACAAATTAGTTAGGGGAAGAATAAAAACGTATCTTAGCACTTGTTTACAAATCAGTTTTCTAACCTAAAATCCAAACTATGCCGGTTTCGCTAGACGTGTTGGCAGGTGAGCAGTTGAATGTCGGGACACGGAGACTGGTTCTGTGCAGCCAGCAAGGTCGGTCTACCTCGTCTTTAGTCTATGCACTGTGCACTGCAAGGCTCAGTTTCCTATGCTCTTCTGTAGACAACTGAGTCGTAAACAGTGCTACTGTTCTACGTTATGACTGGTTCATATATCTGACCACTAAACACAACGTCTGCAGCTCATTGGTTGTATTAATGAGTACATCACGTATCAAAAAATTTGTCATTTGCAACACCAGAAATCTTAAAGTTAATGTGGGAATGAAAGGGTTAACTGAGGTAAACGTAACCATGTGAATAATCTACTGGGGCTAAGGAGTGTGGTGTGCAGACGCTTAAAACATAAAAACCGTAAACTTGCAAATAATTTTGTAACAGTTATTTTTAAATAAAAACTTAATATTTTATAAAAACCGTTACACAATTNCGTAAACTTGCAAATAATTTTGTAACAGTTATTTTTAAATAAAAACTTAATATTTTATAAAAACCGTTACACAATTATATCAAAAATACTGGCCCAAATATTATTTTAATTAAGTATTTATTTAAACAGCCTAAATCCTCGAGGAATTGTTTGTACAAACGGAAGTGCGTTTTTATTGGAGTGAAACTAGCCACTGTAAGAGTATATGCACTGTTGCAAACTTCTATATGAAATAACATCTAAATTATTTCACTATTTTCTAGCTGATAAAAAAAAACACTTCGAACAACTTAGAAATAAAACTTTCAAGACACATTGAATATCTTCCAGATATCCAGAAAATGCATTCTTAGACTGCAATGAAAACATTCAACGTAAACATTTACGGAAGTTACTTTAGAAAACTCAATGTTTTCTCGAAATAATTTTTCTCCATTACAATTTTATCTCTGGAAGAGTTGCAGCAAAGTTTTACATATTTTTTGTACAAGTTTTGTGGATATTCACAAATTACATAGCAGTATAAAAATGCTGGTTTCGTCCAAATTTAAAAAAAACATCTAAATAACGTTTGCAGTACGTAAGACGCCTTCAAGTTTGTAATCCGGATCAGTGCAAAATGATAATTCTTCTCACAAGTAAAAAAAATGGCAACAAGTAAGCATGTTTCGTTGAAAACGTTTAAGACACACTAAAGTTAAATTCACGTGCCAAGTAGCTGGTAGACTTAAAGCCCATTCGGTTGGACGCAGAATGATGGAATTTTTATACAGAATGTTTAAAAATAACACTAAAAATTCCGGCAGGTGATTCTTCGTCAAAAAAACGCGTAATCTATTCCGGAAGGGTGAACCACCCTTGAATGTGTAGCTGAAGCAGATATATTTTGCTAGTAACTCAAATCTAACTACAGGCTGTTCACGGTAAAGTGAGCACNCGTAAACTTGCATATAATTTTGTAACAGTTATTTTTAAATAAAAACTTAATATTTTATAAAAACCGTTACACAATTCTATCAAAAATACTGGCCCAAAAATTATTTTAATTAAGTATTTATTTAAACAGCCTAAATCCTCGAGGAATTGTTTGTACAAACGGAAGTGCGTTTTTATTGAAGTGAAACTAGCCACTGTAAGAGTATATGCACTGTTGCAAACTTCTATATGAAATAACATCTAAATTATTTCACTATTTTCTAGCTGATAAAAAAAAACACTTCGAACAACTTAGAAATAAAACTTTCAAGACACATTGAATATCTTCCAGATATCCAGAAAATGCATTCTTAGACTGCAATGAAAACATTCAACGTAAACATTTACGGAAGTTACTTTAGAAAACTCAATGTTTTCTCGAAATAATTTTTCTCCATTACAATTTTATCTCTGGAAGAGTTGCAGCAAAGTTTTACATATTTTTTGTACAAGTTTTGTGGATATTCACAAATTACATAGCAGTATAAAAATGCTGGTTTCGTCCAAATTAAAAAAAAACATCAAAATAACGTTTGCAGTACGTAAGACGCCTTCAAGTTTGTAATCCGGATCAGTGCAAAATGATAATTCTTCTCACAAGAAAAAAAAAAGGCAACAAGTAAGCATGTTTCGTTGAAAACGTTTAAGACACACTAAAGTTAAATTCACGTGCCAAGTAGCTGGTAGACTTAAAGCCCATTCGGTTGGACGCAGAATGATGGAATTTTTATACAGAATGTTTAAAAATAACACTAAAAATTCCGGCAGGTGATTCTTCGTCAAAAAAACGCGTAATCTATTCCGGAAGGGTGAACCACCCTTTAATGTGTAGCTGAAGCAGATATATTTTGCTAGTAACTCAAATCTAACTACAGGCTGTTCACGGTAAAGTGAGCACTTTTGAGGCCGTAGTTACTTTTTCCTTTCAGCCATATTTTATCGTTTAACATCCCTTTTAAATAAATAATGCCACGTAAGTAATAAACACAGTGTGTTTATTCCACCGCACTCGGAAGTTAACGTCTAAAGCTACAATAAAATACATTTATTGACTATTACTTTCAAAAGTGCTCATTTTACAGTAAATATGTATATATATATGTATATAATCTAACATTGCAAATGTTGCATTTCATTATGCATTAATTTCTCGAATACGGTGGTGTAGGGGAGAGTCGGGTAACCCCGACTACATAAATAAAACTCATGACATTTTGAAAATCAACAGACTTAAATATTTATTTTTATACTAGGATTGAAATACAACCTATCTCTCAACATTTTAACTAAGTAACAATCCGATAGGTTCATTATCTTAGATTATATTAAGTCTTGAAATCAGTCTTCAATTTTCAGTGGATACATTTTTGGAGGGTAGCCACGGATATAGATTTAATGATGACCAAACCGTTGTTTGGCCTTACATACATCACAAAAGTAGTATTCCTTCGTGCGCCCAGTCTTCGTATTTATGACACCGGATCCAGTCCTCTTGGGATGTTTCTCCGCAAATGATGCATTCTGTATCCTGGTATCTTTCTTGCTGAACCAAGCGTTGAATGCTCTTCTTTGTTTTCATTTTATTAACTGCCACCTTGTTTTTATTGGTTGCAGCCTTGGTTTTATTGGTTGCAATATTAGTATTATTGGTTGCAGCTTTCGATTTTTTGGCTGCAGCCTTTTTCTCTGCCAGCGCGTTTTTGAACGGCGAAGGTGTCAGAATCTTCCCAGTTTTGGCTTGAACTGTGCTTCTTGTCCACTTCTGATGGCTTTGATCCGATCTTGAAGAGTACTTCTCAGCACTTTATATTTCTCAGCTGCTTCTCTCACAGATGTCTTTTTTTTTTCCTGGACAGATAGCATAGCCTGTTTCATTTTATTTTCATCCCAATTTCCTCTGTTCGTAATTCTTCCCTTGAATTTTGGCATTTTTGAAGCGATTCTGCAAAAGACAACAACATTTTACACACTTGCTTTAACATTACATTAAAATAACTAAACGTTCCTCAATCCANACATCTCTCAGCTGCTTCTCTCACAGATGTCTTTTTTTTTCCTGGACAGATAGCATAGCCTGTTTCATTTTATTTTCATCCCAATTTCCTCTGTGCGTAATTCTTCCCTTGAATTTTGGCATTTTTGAAGTGATTCTGCAAAAGACAACAACATTTTACACACTTGCTTTAACATTACATTAAAATAACTAAACGTTCCTCAATCCAAAAATGTCCGGGGTTACCCGACAACATCGTGCCCGGTGGTACCCGACTGCCACATTCTATGTTTTTATTTAATATTGACAATATCACTAAAAATAACCTAAATTATTAACCTAACTTATACACTAGAATCAATATCTTAAAGGATAATCAATAACTCAGATGACGTACTTACATTTTATAAACAATAACTGAGTTCAAAATGTAAACGGCGCACACCACAATATAGGCACAGGTAAATGAATGATTGTAAGTTGTAACGTGTTGTTCGCTCGGCGGTCGCATCCGGGTTGATTAGATTATACGGCTAAATGGTGCTGCGGTCGTTGTGGCGTGTTATTTGTTTACCTATGAGCACGGGATTGTTGGAAACTAACACTGGCCGGGGATACCCGCCGGCCAGTGTGCTCCCCTAAGTGAAGAGATTTGGGTGGCTCTTAACATCAGGGTCTTGATAGCCGATGAGGGTGGAGTGAGGTAAGTATGGAGCAGCGCCGGAATGAAAGGCCGGGGGAAACGGGAGTTCCCCGAGGAAACCCGCCGTCCAACGGCATCGTCAGGTACGATTTCCACTTGTAAAAATCCGGAGTGAACCGGCCGGGCGTTGAACCCGGTTCGCCTAGGTGGGAGGCGAGCAATCTAACCGCTCAGCCACCGTGGCCTCTGCAAACGGTGGCGTTTAACGTAGAAACAGAACACGGCATGTTTGTTTACCATGTACGGTAGATTACTAATCCGCAGGAAACAACGAACAGTATTGGACATAGACACTTTTTAAAACACAAATGGGATTCCAACCCATCGGTTTTATGAAAGGGAGTTGATATCCGCACCCAATTTTTTATTTTTTCACTTCGTTGTTCAGTAATACATTATCCAGAAAATCAGATATTTATCTTTCATTTTTGCTGAATTACTAACAAAACATATCTGCTTCAGCTACACATTCAAGTTTGGTTACACCTTTTCAGAATAGGTCGTATGTATTTTTTCTACATATTTTTTTTCGAGAGGAATCACCTGCCGGAGTTTGTCGGGTTTTTTTTGTGAACATATATTCACTTATTTTCTCAATAATGATTGAATATCATATATGTTTTATTCTATTGTGTCTTGGCGCCCTTGGGGGCCGTGTGAATATCAAATTCCACTGCCATGACGACATTAGAGTCGTCACTGCTCCTGCGCACAGCGAAATGTGTTATCGTAATTACTTCAGTTACCAGGAAGCCACCGCTAACCACCCAAGTCGCCTTCCTTTACTCACTGATTTCACTGGCCAGTCATTTCAGTAACGTCAGCTATTGTTCCGATACTACTGTCGAGCACTTATGATCACTGACACTCGATTCCGTGTGCCTCCGGGCGGCACCCTGCGCGAGGCTATATTGACTACTGAAAGCACTGAGTTTACTGATGCTGCCGAGGTTAGGCAGTGTCAGTGAAACACGATTTTGGCGGGCGATTTAAGTTGTCGTAGGTTCTCAATCATTAAATACAAAATAGTCCTTACTAAAATTCCGAACGAAAGCAGTACAGAAATAAACTCAAAACAGAGTTTATGTTGTTGGAAAATTGATTTCCTTTAGTCAAACAATTGTGAATGATTGTTTTTTATGAGAAAGAAGTATTTTAACTCAAGAGAAAAATAAGATAATACTTAAATTCATAAGTTAATTCATTTTACTTAATTTTAATTAATATCCCTACCGAGTGTTCCGAAATTATAGAGTTACTGACGAACGAAATATTTACTGTTTACTGCAGGCTGTTCCCTTACCGCTGACGAACACTAATGAACAATCAGTGATTTCAGTGCTGATCAGCAATAATGGAAGGCGGCCCCAGTGAGAAGTCACAGTGAGCAGTGAGCCTGACTCAACAGGGCAGGTGTTTTCAACACTGACCTTTCACACCGGGGTGTTATCGTCATGGGGTTTAACATCGCCATTTTAGATAACAGCCTGTGAAGTTATTTAATAATAATAACAATGATAATAATTAATCGTTTTTATTTCGCGCAGTTAAGATAAATTGGCCATATCTGACGTCAAACCTTTTTCTTCGTGTATTTTACTTTCTTATCACAATTAAGAAACATTAAAAGTCCTTACTAAGATGTTTGTTATAAAACAGGTAGGTCACACTAATGTGTGCCTTCCAAATTACTTGTTCTCGTTAGACTGTGTACACGAAATATTACACCCACCTCCCCTTCAATGTCATTTTCACAGTGTGAGCAAACAAGGTCGATTTAAAAGTCCCTTTCACGTAGAGTTTGTGTATACTTATGAGCGAGAAGGGCAACAAGGTCCAATTTCTAGGTGTATCACATGCTCTATCACCCTTATATTCGCCAAGAAGTATCATAAGTTGTGGAATCGCATTAATCGCTACTGCATTTTAATGGAAAAGCAATTAAGATAAAGCCGTGCCGTAAACTGGGGTTACTTTCTACCTGCAGGGGGAGCGAACAAATGGCAAACTTTGGTCAGATAACATTTGCCGTTTGAGATACACAGTCACATTTCCCTGTTCCTATTTTTCAAATAGCACCAAAACAAGCATTTTGAGTGGTGCATTGCTACCTCTGCGGGTGCAAAGTGAAAATAACTCAAACTCAAGTTTAGGTTACGACATATGCGCGTGTATTGTAGGACTTCTTAAAAGTTGCATATTTTCGTCAAAATATATTGTAAGGGCGTTTTTGCTGTTATTTTCAACGATAATAATCTCGGTGGACGAGCTTACAGCAATCATAAGAACATCAAGCCCACATATCTTTCCTAATCTGGCATAAACGTAAAATCCTACGGCATGAGGTGTTTTTTTTTTACGTGAATACGTCTTTAAAATCAGACCGGCACTGGGGTACAGGACGGGAACGGGGACATAACATTGTAGAGTGATCTTCACCGACACTATAACTTCGTGACTAATTATTACACGATTGAAATAAATGTGGTCTCGTTCGATCTGGTATACGACTAAGATGCGAGCATGGCCTTGAGTTGGTACCACGCATGCGCGAGGATTGGGTGGGGGCCCGCGCCGAACGACAGATATTTTGGGCGTGNCTGAACGGCAATTTTGAACGTAGGCGAAAATTTCCGGGCATTATATCCCGCGTCTCCGATGTGTCAGTGCGTTTATTTTGGTGCCAAGCGAAATATCTCGTCTATATCTGTATGTTTAAGCCATAAAAGTCAAGTAGTTTTTTCGTTACTGTAATTTAATTCTCATGTCCCAAAGAAAATAGGTACGCGCTTACACATCAAGCATATTCACGTAAAACTCACGGCAGTGTACCCGACGTAACCACAACGCGATTTTTCTTACACGACTACTTACGAAACATGCTTGACGGCTTTATAGTCATCAGAGCAATTGATACTCAAAGGAATGTAGACATCGTCCCTTCTCACTCAACACACATCGGGACCAAAGTGGGCCCGCCATGCAGTGAGTTGGAATGGATTAATAGAGACAGGGAGGAATTTCGGAAGAGGTCCGTTTTAAACAGTTAATATAGTCAAACAAAGCGAGTGTTTGGCGACCTCTTCTCAACTGAGTGGAAACAAGCATATCGTGAATGTTTTTAACGAGCAAATATTTCCCATTATCCATGAACAGGAAGAATTCCACTCCACGCATCAAGAAAGCATAAATATTGATGCGACAAAAGATTTACTCTCTTAATTGGAATTTAATATTTTACCCCCACCAGAGCTTTCTGTCGCTATTAATCTCAGATCTGTTCACACGTCCCTCTATGTATGCAAATAGCTGTTTCCTAAACATGTCACGTATCGCAAGCGTTCTACGCTTGTATTAAAAAAAAGGTACCTTATTTTTAGTTAAAGTTAACTTTTATTTATTTTCTATCTATAAGTTATAATATTTCATTCATAATCAATATGAATAAACCAGGGAGAAAATAAGTGCGTTGTTAATGCCTGGTAAGAAACAGTTCATATGCAATATAATATTACACTGATTGCGCACGAATCTGATGCGATGACTCTTTGGCGGAGGAATATTCTGGAAATAGAACTTAAGCAGGGCGTCAGAAAAGTTGGAAGTAAACGCGAACAGCTTACACTTGCCTATAATTTTATGTGTGGTTGACTTAATTTNAGGGCGTCAGAAAAGTTGGAAGTAAACGCGAACAGCTTACACTTGCCTATAATTTTATGTGTGGTTGACTTAATTTTATATAACATGAAGCTACTTCAGATAAAAAGGCTTAATAAAATCTATATACCTGAAGTTTGAGTGTATAATTTGTGNTATATAACATGAAGCTACTTCAGATAAAAAGGCTTAATAAAATCTATATACCTGAAGTTTGAGTGTATAATTTGTGTGCTTGCGAGCAACACTGTTTCTTGTGTTCTGCTGAAACGATAACCGCCGATCTACAGGATAGTACTAGGGCGAGCATCGGTAGAAAACTGGGTGTAGGAAGTGCAACGTGTAAAACTGGGTTCCGCCTTGCTGAATTCATTGTTCCCTGCAAATAAAATTACTTGTCCACACGGTAATGTGTCTTACTATTAATATTCCGTAAATTACCGCAGACACAATAAGAAATTACTACAGGCTCTTCGCAGTTTAATTAGGCACTTTTGAAATCAACCTTTGAAAAATGTCACTGCTCCTATTTCTATATATTTTAACGGACACACTGACTGGCATAAGTTGGTAACGACGGAGGGAAAGTAGTTCCATATTTTCACGTTGAATTAAAAGTGTTGGGTAAACAGTCGTGAAAACTGAAATTATTTCGCTTGCTTTCTATTTTTAATGCATATAAGCGTCATAATTAGCATATTTGTAAAATAATAAACTTTTCTAATAATTTCAAAGTATCACTTAACCAGTTCCACTTGACCGACGTGAGAATAAAGCGATTAGGCCCATGGCAATGTTAAGTTTCCTAAATTGCATTAACTTCTCAAGCACAAACAGTTTGGGATGTAAAACTAACACTACTTAGATAATAGCTCTTTGCAGCTATTTCCTGTACTAGACCTGCCAATAAATGTGACAACTTTTCACGTCATTTTCATAGCTGTACTTCTACGACCGTGCTAAAGAGTATACAGCCTGTGGAAATGTTGGGACCACAGCACTGGTTATAATTAGTCTGCCTGCAGCCATTCAAGGGACACGTGTTGCGGGGCGTTGGTACGTGCTTTTTTCTATCACGTGGTTGAGCTGCGGTCTGGAGCGGTTAGATGAGGCCGTCCTTCTTGAAACTGAACCTTAGGCCCATAAAAACAGACGGAGGTCGGAAGGAAAGCGTTTCCGCTCCTACACCCATGCGGACCTTTGTGGTCGTCCCTGGCGACTTAACTTGCCGAACTCATTCTTGAGGAGTCTTTGGAGCTCTCGGAATCAATCTGTATAGTCTGTTCGTGGTTTCTACGCACTTTTCAACCAAACTTTTGAAAAATAACTGCATGTATGGCGTGTTTAGTTGTTTCCTACAGATTGCATGTATAACGAGCGTTTTATACTTCTGTTAACATTAACGTTATCTTATTTTTAGTTAAATTGAACTTTTAAGTGTATTTTATTTATAAGTTATAATGTTTCATTTGTAACTCATTCGAATGAAAACAGAGAGAAAACCTGTGTTTTGGTAATGCCTAGTAAGAAATAGCTCTCATGCAAAATATTATTAAACTGAGTGCGCACGAAAGCGGCGCGTTGTCTTTTTGATGTAATTTTCTAGACCAAGTAAAAGCTTTGTTTGCATGAGGCGGACTGGCGGAGGAATATCCTGAAAGTAGAAATTTAGCAGGGCTTCAGAAAAGTTTAAAGTAACCGTGAATGGACTATTATATTTCACAGAGTAGATAAGCACACAGAGCCAAAATGCCGCCGCGTTTCCTTCTATGTGGGCGTACCCACTCTCTGATAGGCTGCTTGGGGTTCTGGGAACGGGCTTTGTGTTTGATTGGCTACTGCGTGATGCGCGAAAGGTTCCGTATTAGCTGGGTTGCAGACTGGCGGGTAAATTACTGGGCGCTGATTGGCGAACGGCGTTCCGACATTCTGCTGTCCAGCGACGCCATTTTGCTGGCGTGTGCGGCTAAAGTTCGCGGTATAATCTGCAGTTTTACCTCTGTATTCTTACTCATTCTATGACGAGGTTCTCCGCGACCTCCCTAGTTGTACGGGTCTCATCGTTAGCAGTTGTGTCTTATCACAATTTAAAAAAAACTATGAAATAGTTCAATGCAAATATTTTTTTTTTCAGGACTGAAATAAAATTCTATATTTTGTTGGTAATTTATAAATTTGGTTACTGAAACATAAATGTGATCGTTGAAAAGTGTCAAAGACAGAAAAAATCGCTGTAAGTAAGTAGTCTTCTGCAAAACAATGTTTTATACTATAATAACAACGCTGCATCTTTAATGAACAGATTGCGGTATTAAAACGCTATAGTGACCGCTTTAAATTCTGAGGAAACAGAACACAGTTTATGCTATTTGCCATCGCCGTCGCGATGCTTCCTTATAGCCGGACGTGACCTTGTGGCGTTCAACTTGAAAGACGCCATCTGGGTGGAGTTACTTTGCGCGCCGAGACCTAGAAGCTTGGGAGCTATAAGAGCGACTCAGGTACGCGCTGCGAATATCTGGTGGCCTTTACGCGCAAGGCACTGAACTGGCGAGCAGTGTTTCTCCCGTCGACTCGCCTCATAAGACAGGATAGGTGGGTATGGCTAAGGTTTACTCTACTCAGGTTAGGAACAAAACAACATTTTTTATGGGAGAGTTAGGTATGGGGAAAATTTTCGCCTCTAGGTGCGCTAGTGTTCCAAAGAGGTCACTTGTATGCTAGCGGTAATTAAAGAAATTATATACTTTCGTGGGAAAAGTTCGTTTTTGGCGGGATTTGTAATATGTACTTGTTCGGGCCGAAATATTAATTATTACCTTCCTTTCGTAACTATTATTCACGCCCTACAATAGTGATGACGACAGAAAACAGTAAAAATACAACTGTGTTTGGCATTGAGCGTTCATAAGCAAGCTTCTGTCGATGGAAAAGCGTTACGAATTTAAGTGCGAAATAAATATGATCGTTATCAAGAGGAACTTTGTACTTTTCTTCTTTCGCTTAAGGGAACTGCGCACGACAGCACTTAAAAATTATATTTTTAACTATTTCACAATTATTTTTTTTTACTTTAGATTCAGTTGTTATAACGTAAATAAAGTAATTGTGTTGGCCAACGTTTCGTAAAATCCAGTTTATAACTGAACATTAAAAGCATGTGAACATGTTTAGTAATATTCCCATTCTAGTCAATATACAAATAGGGAGATTTTACACAATTATATTTATTTTATGAAAATTGCAATTGTCTCATTTACTTACACACAAAACGGGAAAAATCAGGTACACATGCGACACCAGTGTACCCTGGCTGCGAAAATGTTAAGTTGCCTAACTTAAAGCACTGAGCTTCCCAATCTGAGTAGTATGGCTTAATGTCTCGTGGACATCGAGGTCGTTAGAGAAGGAGCAAGTTGCTCAGAGAAGCAGGAACGGGGAAGGAATCGGCCACTACCGGCAGTAAGGAACCACCACCACACTGAGAAAAATAATTTCCCTATACCAAATATATTTGTTTCCGTGGCATTTGTTTCAGCTAAACGATATTTTGTTGGTACAACCAGGTCTCAGCTCCTCCAAACGAATTAATTTTGTTCACAAAGCCAAATAATTAATATTAAAACAATTTTGTTCGTGCCAAACAAACGTTTCGTTGTTTCAGTATAGTAAACGAATATTTAGCGTAAGAAAACATATCGTTTCAATTTGTCAACAAAATTATATGTTTACACTGAGGGAGAGGTTTGTTCCACGCAAAAAAATGTTTGTCTTTATAGGACCATAAATATATTTTGTTGCCCCAACAAAATACTTTGTTGAGTAACCAAAACTTGAAAAGCGACAAATTTAATTTTGTTTATCTAACAAAATATTTCCTTGAAATAGCAAAAACTTTGTGATAGATCAAAATAAGTTGAACTGTTTAGTTAAATCAACTGTATATATTTGTTTACTTGTTAGTGCATTTATTAAAGCTTAAGAAAGGTATGAACATCGTAATAAAACCAGTTCAACAGGAAACTAAAAAGTAAAGCTGCAAAACTTGAAATATTCATTTGCGCACGTTGTCCAGTATTGGTAATAAATATATTTAAAACATTCACGTCGCGTCAGGACATAGCGCTTGGGTACGAAGGATCTAGGTTCGAAGCTCGGCCGGGCTTAAAGTTTTATTTATACTAACTGAAACTCTTCAGTGTACGTAGAGGCAAACAAATCTTTAGTTACAACAACCATATCAGGGCAACCAAATAAGAACAACAAAATAATTTGGTCTCCAACAACAAAATATTTAACTGCCCCCTTTACAAACAGTTAATTTGGTTGGCCCAAACAAACTTTGTTTGATCCAATAAAACTTTTTTCTCTGTGCAGCGTTCGCCTGGAGTCATTTCGATAAACCACGATTATGGCTGAACCGAAATTCGAAGCCAGGTCCTACCGAGTGCCGCTTAGCTCGGTCGCCTCACCGTGAACACCTTCTCATTTCATGGAGCAATGATGCANCGAGACTTTCCGTGAACACCCTCTCATTTCATGGAGCAATGATGCAGACAGTAGTCTGCTGATCACTATGCGATGGCGGGTAACACAGGCGCTGTACTGTACTGGCAATGGACAGTCCCGTTCCAAGGACCCAGGAGTCGACACGAGGCNCCGTGAACACCTTCTCATTTCATGGAGCAATGATGCAGACAGTAGTCTGCTGATCACTATGCGGTGGCGGGTAACACAGGCGCTGTACTGTACTGGCAATGGACAGTCCCGTTCCAAGGACCCAGGAGTCGACACGAGGCTCTCTCATCCCTTTTACAGAAATTATTCGTTTCAGTGTCATAACACAAGAGTCAGGGTAATTACTGAGAACTTTTCATTAGAGAAGCATCACATTTCATGGTCCTGTGCAAATTTTTGTTCCTGATTGTTGATAGGTGTTTCCTGGTTGTCATTAAAAGGTGAAAATAAATTAATATATAATAGTGTGTAATAAGTTCATTGTCGCAGAAATATGCGTTGGTAGTTCATATGTTATGCCCGCAAAGATGAGCAAGGTAATTAGCTACGCTTTTGCTGTCGCATTTTTCAATAAATCCTCCTCAATCATAATCAGGGACAAATAAATAAATAAATTCTATACGGCGGGTATCGCGTGCTCTTAATCCTCCTGTGCAGTTTCCTTATTATGCAGGAGAAAAATTAAACTGCACAGTCGTAGTTTAATGCTTGTAATGAAATCCCACTGTCGCAGATCTCNTCTGTGGGCGCTTGTAATGAAATCCCACTGTCGCAGATCTCATTTGCACAGGAAAGCGTAACATCCGAAGCACTGCACGCGGGCTCAGCGCTTTCCGCGTAGGGGCGACGAGGCGCTGGTCGCGAGTGTTATTGTCGCCCGTATCGCCGTGTCTCGAACGCGAGAAAAACAAACTCGGGGCTGCGTACTCTTAAGCACGAACATAGGACAGATCTTGACACTGAGTTGTAAAGTTTTCGCCTGTATAGACTGATTTAGATAATGTAATAGCTGCAGAGCGTTGTTATCGCAGTACTGTAGTGATAAATTTACATGCCAAGTATAGCGGTAAATACGGTATTTATTCTTAAAATGTAAATTTTAATTATTTGGGAATATCTTCTAACTGTTTGTTATTGATAATACTTTGAGCGTCACCAAAATTAGCTTTATTATTTAGTAGTGTGCCAGACTTCACTGTCCTATACCTACTTGACCTGTGACAGTACGGCGTCATTAAGTTGCGCGACAGCTTCCCTCTACATTGGTTATTCAACTTCCCAACCTTAAATATTGGTTAAAAGTGACCATGGGACGTAGTACACATGTTGTCAGTTAATAGCAGAAGTGGAGAGTCGAAGTGAGTACGGAGCAGCGCCGGAATGCAAGGGCAGGGGGAACGGGAGATCCCCGAGAATACCCGCCAACCAGCGGCATCATCCGGCACGATTCCCACGTGCGAAAATCCGGGAGCGACCCCGCCGGCAAATCGAACCCGGTTCGCCTAGGTGGGAGGCGAGTAGTCTGACTACTACACCACCGCGGCCCCCCAACCGCAGAAGTCAAGCCAGCATACAACTTCTTAGAGTTTAGTCTGGAGCCACACAATAATGCGAATTTCACAAGTCCCTACTTGCGTAACCGGAGCACGCGTATGGTAAGAAACCTGTCGGCCTACCGGAACTTACATACCTAAAAAATATTGTGAACACACTCGTACCATACCTTATCAACTTTGAAAAAAAAAACAAAACAAATACACATTAGAGACTGAAATGGAAAACGTAAAATAGCATTCGGATGTGAAAAATTTCTTAAAAGTGTTCATTCCCCGCCATAGTGGATTTATCAATTGTTTTGTTATGAGTTCCGTTTAAGAATGTTTAACGAAAATGTTCGCATGATACAACACAAATGATAACTTCTGTAACTTTACCAAATTGGTACTACTGCAACGCATTTATTAATTTTTGACTTGTGACTGCCGGTAAGAAATAAGTAAAATTTTCTTGCGGGCGATTAAAAAAATGATACTGTAGTTCATTCACGGTTACTTCATATTTTTCTGACGCCCTGCTAAAGTTGTACTTACTAGATTTCCTTCACCTCATGCAGACAAAGCTTAGACGAGTTTAGAAAATTACAACAAAGTTACTTACCCATCTCATTCCTGCGCATTCAGTGTAATAATATTTTGCATAATAACTATTTCTTACTAGGCATTAACAACACGCCTATTTTTTTTTCTTTTTTCCGTTTTTATTTATTATAATTATAAATTAAGTATTACCATTTATATATAGAGTATAGGTAAAAGTTCACTTTAACCAAACATAAGTTACTTTTAGGTTATCACAAGTATGAAACACTTGTATCACGTGACATATTCAGGAAACAACCAAACACGTCATACAAGGGTGAATTTTTAAAGGTTTGTTTCAAAACGTGTGAAGAAATCGTTAATAGAGTATAGCAATAGTAGTCGAGCAATACACGTTTATAACATGAGCAAAGCAATGTCCTATGCCTTGTCGATACCTAAAATAAGGTACTGTTACATTTTGCTGCTCTTCATCACTTCTCTTGCCCCGTCGTGCTCGAGAGAGCGAAGGAATATCAGACCAGTGCAATGTGAGAAGCGGGCGGTGATTCACAAAGGCAAACCGCCGCGATAGGCCTGTCGCGACTCGTGTGCCTCTGACCTTCAGCTGATTGAATCTCTGAGGTTATTTTTGAAAGAATGTTCTGGTTCATCGCCCTTGCTTCTCTCAGCTAGACTCGGGATGCGGGGAACCTTCTAGATCGGGCCAGCGACACTACACAGGACGAGCCAGGTCTCCGAGCTTACAGTTTAGAGTTTGGAGGGTTGTACAACATTAAGCGCCATGTGTGCAAAGACAGTGAAGCGACGAGCCAACAGAGCGATGAATGGCGACGAGAGTGACCAGCGGGAGTGAAGTCTGCGGACTGCGAGCATCGGTGCAAAGAAGAGAGAGACTGGCGGGCGGGACTATTGAACTGGTTAAGTGACAGACATTTGGGATGATGGAAATAGAGAGATTGAATATGTGTAAATAATGCGTGTGTATTAATTGGAATTGAGATAGATATTCAATATTGCACTCACTGAGGGTCTGTATTACGACCTCTTGATAAAAGTAGCTGATAACTGTGTACCTGATAAGCCTTGCCGGGTATATCAGCCTCTGTTGTGTATTATGACCACCCAGTAGCAACCTAATAGCTATCAGGTAGTTATCAGGAAGTGCCGAAAATAACTAGTGTTCTTCTTGGAAGGTTGGTAATGAAATCTTCTCTTGCAGGGCAAATTTCAGTAAAAATTACGTTCCTTAGTTTGGTGAAACTGATTGTGATGTTGTTATTGTTCTATATGTTGATGCAATGGTTGGTATAATATAGCCTTTAATATAATTATTGATAAGTGGCAAACCCCGCAATGGAAATTACAAATGAACAGATAAGTAGTAACTACTACAGACTTGCAGGAAATATAACATAGGAGTGTTTTCTATAATAATGTTGAGTGTCAATGCTGACCTAAGCACATTAAAATCTAAATTGTTTCTCCTGCATTTTCTTTTACTACTCTTGTCACGTGGACTTCAGTTATTAACACTGCATGACATAAATTTATTGACAATGGCAAACAACTTGACTTTACGCCTTCACACCACTGTAAGTCGTTTTTACCTAAATTGTAATATGATGCCAAAAATTAGTTTTTGGTGTGGTGGTGTACGTATTCTTTGATAGCCAGCTTGTAAACAACCTTTCCAATTATCTACTAGTTGAATTGGTTATTTTAAAACAAACATTTCAGAACTTCAAAGTCTTTTGGCAATTACTGTTATTTAGTAAAAGGAATTTATGTCTACCTGCAGGAAATGCAATAAAATCCTTTTGAAAAGTCGTGTTAAATGTTTCTGCACAATAACCATGAAAATTACGAACTAGATTTATTATAAATGTAGTATAATATATCCGTTGCAATTATTCTCTCTTCAGAAACTTCTTAACAATGTTTAACCACATTTAAATAAAATGTCAATAGTACACAAATACGAAAATATTAGGTGCTAGCTGTGGCCATGGCTCCGCTCGCGTTGACTACAGAATTATTGTATGGGTTTTTTTTTTATTTGAATTTTACTTATTGTTAATCTTCTATACTCTATACATATTATACACTGGAGAGCGAAAAAAAACTGGTATAGGCGTGCATATGCAAATAACAGAGGTATGGAACCAATCAGAGTAACGCGATGCTGTCGGCAGCGCCTATATAAGACAACAAGCGTCTGGCAGAGTTGCTAGATCGGTTACTACTGCTACAATGGCAGGTTATCAAGATTTAAGTGAGTTTGAACGTGGTGTTATAGTCGGCGCACGAGAGATGGGACATAGCATCTCCGAGGTAGCGATAAAATTTGGATTTTCGCGTACGACCATTTCACGAGTGTACCGTGAATATCGGGAATCCGGTAAAACATCACATCTTCGACATCGCTGCGGCCGGAAAAAGATCGTGAACGAACGGGACAAACGACGACTGACGAGAATCATTAAACGTGACAGACGTGCAACCCTTTCTCAAATTGGCGCAGATTTCAATGCTGGGGTATCAACAAGTGCCAGCGTGCGAACTATTCAAAGGACCATCATTGATATGGGCTTTCGGAGCCGAAGGCCCACTCGTGTACCGTTGTTTACTGCACGACACAAAGCTTTATGCTTCGCCTGGGCCCGCCAATACCGCCATTGGACTATTGATGAATGGAAACACGTTGCCTGGTCTGACGAGTCTCGTTTCCAATTGTATCGGGTGGATGGACGTGTACGGGTATGGAGACATCCTCATGAATTCATGGACCCTACATGTCAACAGAGGCCTGTTCACGCTGGTGGAGGCTCTGTCATGGTATGAGTCGTGTACAGTTGGCGTGGAATGGGGCCCTGATACGTCTAGATACGACTCTGACAGATGAAAGATACGTAAGCATCATCTCCGATCACCTGCACCCATTAATGTCCATTGTGCATTCCGACAGACGTGGACAATTCCAGCAGGACAATGCGACACCCCACACGTCGATAGTTGCTACCGAGTGGGTTCAGGAACACTCTTCTGACTTTTAGACACTTCCTTTGGCCACCTAAATCACCAGACATGAACATTATTGAGCATATTTGGGATGTCTTGCAACGTGCTGTTCAGAAGAGATCTCCACCGCCTCGCACTATGGATTTGTGGACTGCCCTGCAAGATTCATGGTGTGAATTGCCTCCTGCATACCTCTAGACATTAGTCGAGTCCATGCCACGTCGTCTTGCGGCACTTCTGCGTGCTCGCGGGGGCCCTACACGATATTAGGCAGGTGTACCAGTTTGTTTGGCTCTTCAGTGTAATACTCAACGTCTCGGTGAATTAAATGGTAAAAACACTTATTAGTATTTCTCTGTTATAGATAGATATATGCTACCGCGGAGTTTTTTTATTGGTTTTTTTATTCTACACTATTGTTTACTACAGGATATTGTTCAATCTTTAACGTTTTAGATAGCGTATTGCAAAGGAGAGCGCTGGCGGAAAACTTTTTTCCAACTTGATTCAATATTATCGTTTGTAAATTTTTTGAGAAATTTTCTCGCTATAAAAAGTAGCCAATATCACCTTTCAGCCCTCCAACTATTTCTGTGCAAGAAAATACGTCGATCTGTTGCATGGTTGCGACGTTGCATTGTTATTCCGTTTGTGTACTTTTTCATTTTCCAACAAGAATTTCCCCGAGGAAATGAGATATTTTCTGGGGATAAAAAGTAGTCTATGTCACTTCCCGGCCCTCCAACTATCTCTGTGCAAAAAATCACGTGGATCTTTTGCTCCGTTGCGACGTGAAAGAAGGACAAATAAACAAACAATCACATTTTCGCATTTATAATATAAGTTAGGATTAATGTGACTTTATTGTACATATATATATCAAAATACACACACATATATATTAAAATACACGCATGGCAATGAAATGAAGGTTACAATAGCACGTGGCAAGCATCATTAGAAAATAACAGCAACACACAGTACTGTAATGTAACACTTTTTATATAATGCCTTCTATTCCGTAGAAGAATACCTAAATAAAGATGAATGATATAATGCAGAACAGTACTAATATTCTAATTCATCATCGGAAACGCTGTCATTAACATTACTATTTGTCATACGATTTGACATGCTGATAGGAAGCTATCATTTGGTCGAAGTGCCTGATAGTTTATTCAGCAGATTTTCAGCTGAATAGGCAATATCAGCAAGTCGTAATATACATTTTTGGGCTATCTAGCTGATAAGTTATATTCAGAACTTTATCAGAAGGTCGTCATACAGGCCCTGAGAATAGCAAAAGTAATAGTGGAGATAGATTGTTTAATGTGTAAATAATATCTGTGTGAATAAGTTAATAATCAAATTTACTCGGTTTATTTGTATTAAGGAGTCCATCCCTGACGAACTCGGATACGCCTCTGGCGTATTGTAACAATACAAAGTCTGTGACACAGGATGTGGCGAAAATACCGCAAATCCAAGATGGCGGGTATTGATTCCTTTTAAATGCCTTTTGTAAGTGGACATCACTCAAAATTATTAAACAATATTTAAAATGATAAATAAACGTGTGAATATCTGCGCTCTGTTTGGGGAACTCGGCATTTTTCATTTTAATCTTGTTTTTGTACAGCGTTGTCAGTGTTGGACAGAGGGAATGCTAAATAAACAAAACTTTCCATGTCGGTTTGTGGCGGGTTGGAGGGGGGAGGGGGACTGCTGCAGCAATTTCTGTTTGCGCTCTTCTGTGACGTGCGTTGCTAGTTGCTCGTAATTATCATTACACTTAGCTGCTGTAATTATTTCAGGAATCCGATCAATTTAATTTAGTTCGTAAACACGAACAACGAACGACCGTCTTGATATTTACCACAGATATTATCAGATTAGAACTCTTGGCTTGCGGCCACTCCCACTCCCCCTNCCCCTCCCTCCCTCCCTCCTTCCCTTCTTCAACAAGAGTCTGTGAAGACGAGCGCCCTTGAGGCTCAATTATACTGTTCTAAAATGAGCTCAGGGGGCTCCCGTCGGAGTTTAACGCTCTCGGCAGGAGGAGTTGATTGTTCATACTGCTTGTCCCTCGTTTTGTACTTCTATCTTCACGTTTAAATAAGCACTTCGGAGATCACAATCTGAAAAAAAAAATTCACTGCCAGTTAACTGCGTGTAGTTTATTCACGATTACCTCAAACTTTTCTGAAGCCTTGCTAAAATTCTATTTCCAGGATATTCCTCCGCCTCATACAAACAAAGCTTAACCGAAACCGACTATAGAAAATTACATTAAAGAGACAATGCACTGCATTCGTGCGCATTCAGTGTAATACATAATATTTTGCATAAAAACTTTTTCTTACTAGGCATTACCAACACACGTATTTACTCACTGTTTTCGTTCATACTAACTATAAATGAAATATTATCATTTGTAAATACAATATAAATAAAATTTAAATTTAATAAAAAATGCGGTAGTTTTATGCGAACACAAGAATAAAAAACGCTTGTGACACATTGCATATTTAGGAAACAACTAAACAAGTTAAACGCGGGGTGATTTTCCAAAAGTTTGATTCAAAAAGTGTGAAGAAACCGCGAATAGACTACAGATGCTACCAGTTTTGGCATCGAATTGAGAAAAATAGTTCCAGGTCTTGGCGTTGTACTGCGAGAGTAATGTTCAAACTGACCGGCAAATAGTTTATTTTTTCTTCTTTATACATTAGAGTACGAAATGGCCTAACAGTAATACATTTAGGTTCCCAACAATTTCAAGTTTCCACCTCACTGGCGCATGAATAAAGTCATGTGGACCATTACAATGTAAATTGTACGTATGGTGGAAGGATACATGTGAAGAGAAAAGTAGATCTTTAGCAGGTCTTTAAAAGTGCTCTATTAATGGTGCTGTGAGTATCTATATAGGCTATTCCCGGTAAACTGAGAACTTTCGAAAGACCTGTTTACGATCTACTTCTCGGATTACATTGTATCTTTCCACCAAATGCAAATTTAATCCTAAGGGAGGTACATTTCTTTGAAGTTGGACCTTAAGCACTAATTTATTACAACTACTGGAGATGGTACACTGAGCATCTCTATAATGTGTAAAGTTAATTGTGAAATATAGATCAATAATCCATCTTGTAAATCCCAAGTATAATACAGCATCATGGAGATTAAGTCTAAATAAAGGTAGTAACCGTGATTAACGCTATGAAATAATTTTATGACAGCGAAAGACGCGTGTTGTGGTGTTTACAGATCTTTGTTCCTTTACACATTATCCGTACACTCGCTGTTCCAGCTTAAAAATTTTCCCCAGTATTTGTCATAAACTAGTTTTTCAGGTTCAACTTCAATTATGTGTACCACCCTTAGGATTCACTTTAGACCATAAGTAGTAAATGTTGTTAAAATTTGTCTAGGTCAGTGGGCTTAGCCAGATTCTTTAAGAGATGGAGGTCTTAATTAAATAAAAGAGTTAATTATAATTTCCTTATTTTCAATAACTACAAGAAAAATACTCTCGACTCAGTATCTTACAATAAATTGCTATCACTTGCTATTTGCAATTAATAAATTCAATCAATACAATTTACAATCACTTCAAAGAAATCAATGTAATCAAATAACTAAAATCAGCCCAATAATCAGTGTATCAAAATATATTGAATTATTTTACAAAATACAATACATTTAGAATAAAGTCCGTATCACACAGATAGTCCCACCTTGAAGTTCACTCTACATTCCACTAATCCGGAATGTTATAGAGTGCTCCGAGCGCCCTCATGCACAGCAGCCCGTCGTCGAGTACGACGCCCTCTCTTCCATCGACACTGCACCAAACACTCGTCTGCCGCCGTCTCACACTCTTCGCTGTCGTCTGTCCTCTCCATTGATGTCCGGATGACCGCACTTCAGCCAGATGGCTACCACAAAGAACTCCCGATCCTCCTGCAGCGGCGGTATTCATAGAGTCGTCGGCCATAGCCCAGAAATTTCTCAAAATGCTGCGTTGCGCCGAGGAACAAGATTACCAGAAAATTCTCGCTCATCGGGCAGGGGCTGTGCCGCCAGTCAGGTCGGCTGTCAATCATTCCCCCGGCGGCCGCGCGGGGCGATGTAGCGGGGAGTAGGTCTGCCTGGTTTTGATAGTTGAGGGGAGGGGGGTGAGGGTTGATGTGGGTCACCCCCCACAGCGCCGGAGCGGTGCATAACCAGGTAAAACGAAGCCGTGCGGAGTCCACGCGTAACAATGTTTTCTCCTTTATTTCGTGATTTACTCGCAGCCGAAGTTCGTCGGTCTAATTTAGAAACACACTTCTACATAATACGTTGATAAAGCCATGGTATGGTTTCCGATGCCCACAGTGCCCATGCAAAACAACATAATCTTCACTCACTGTGCATACGCCGCGTTTAGGAGCATCGTAAAGAGTGTCGGGGGTGTGAATTAGACTCGTGATGCGAGCGCAGGTGGTCACGTGACGATGATGCCAAGCAATGCAACGCCACTCCATTCAACCATCCGAGATGTGGACGGTGCAGAGTAAGGTTCAATATAGGGATGGGCCAAACAGTTACTCTCTTGTAATGTATTCCATCGTTCCAGTTCCAAGTAAGTAACACGTTCCAGTAACATGTTATTTTTGTAACAGTTCACTGTAAAACATTTCTCGCCTGTCCCGACGTTCCGGGAAGTAACGATTACGTAGTTCAATGTTCCAAAGCATGGCGATCCAAAAAATAACGTTTGTGCGTGCGCATTATTGCAAACCAAGACGTTCCATAAAGGAACTTTTACGCATGCGCACAGTAGTGTAGCGTTGGTTTTTGTGAAGCAATCGAAGACGTTACGAAAATAACTCCATAAACAATGGAATATGATACGTTAAATAACGCCTATCTCTAGTTCAATACGTCCGTCGACTTGCGAAATTTGAATCTGTGACGTGTGTTCATCGTGAATATCGTCGCTTTTTCAATAAAGAGCCGTCACATGAAAAGAAAGAAGTTTTTGCCGGTGGCTCGGCGTCACATATTGTGCAGAAATTCTTCGTTTCGTGTCATAATTTCAGTTTCAGAGGTATTGATAAAATAAAAATATGTTCCTGGCTCTTTACAACTAACAGATCAAACAATTAAAATTAAGTACAAAAATATTAAACAAATCTTAAAACATAAATTTTCTATAATTGTACATTGTCAGCAATCACCCTGAATCCGAAATTATGACACGTAGACGAAGAATTTCTGCAAAATGTATAAAGATGAGAGTTAAGGGAACTGGGGAAAAAATGGCAACTCTCGTGTATTTCTGGATTTAGCATTTTCGCAGGGGTGGATGATCGGCTACATCAAGCAATATGTGTACATTGTTAGAGTAAATGTCATTGCGAGCTTTAGAGAAAGACTCAGAAAAAAGGTTCAGTCTAATACACCCGATGTTCGTCGTGTATGGCAAGGACTGGGGTATCGGCTAGATGTATGTAGGGCAAAAAAATGGTAACTACATCGAATTGGCCTAAGCACGTAAGAAACTTGTTACTTCTTTTTTTAACTAACTACTCTAAAACTAAGTGTTATATGAGCCCGCGGTAGGAACGGGAGTTAAGTGCGTCTCAGGGCTAAGCCCCATACGCCTACAAGGAAAGGATTTCATGCAAGGAGACATGAATCTCGGCAAAGAGGGATTGGGCTGCCATGGCCTGCTTTTGGCCATGACAACCTCCCTAAGTGTGCTTATAGCTAAACTATATTTAGAAGAGAAAGGGAAAAACCGGCATAGTCACCGTAAAAACCCTTTCGACAGGAAAGAATTAATAAAATTGTTTCATGCATTATTGTATTTAACAGAGAATGCTACAGTAGACAGAGGATAGGAATCATGCTCTTTATTATGATAAGAAAAAATACTAGTAGAGAGGGGGCGTGTGAAACTTGTTACGATTGTCTCTTATCTGACACATCGTTGGAATGTTTACTATTTACGTTTATTATTTTTAATTTACGTTCACTGTATGCATACTGTGTATGCATCCAGTCTGGAGTTACATATTTACATCATCATAAAAATCCTTGTCAAAACCATATAATAAAAAAAAAAGTAGGTAATACGTCTGCTCATATGATTCGCTAATCGCTCGCCATGTTAGACGTGCAAGGGTAACCGGTACCATAGCTCACCCAAGGAGGTTGTATTCAGTAAGCAGTATACTGTGCATGCCCTTCTTAAGCGCACCGCGCGCCGCAACAATCAGTTGCTAGGTTCAGCGGATGCAGACATTTTCGGATACTGGAAACTCTCACAAGCGTAGTTCGTGTTTCAAAAAAAGGAAGTTGTTTACCGCAACTCACGTGTACGTACGGAATATCGCCTTACACGCACGTGCGGCCAGGCGAGGAGCGAAGTCGAGCACCGAGTACCTGCTGCCTTCTCCTCTTTACTCCGTTTACACCAGTGTTGCCAACGCAGTGGATTTTCTCACTTGATTTTGCTGGATTTTAGTAACTAACTAGTGGGCAAAATTGTTACCTATTGGTCAGTGGATAAACTAGTAAATTATTTTTGAACTCTTTGTAGAATGTTGTTAACNTGTTACCTATTGGTCAGTGGATAAACTAGTAAATTATTTTTGAACTCTTTGTAGAATGTTGTTAACAGTTTTTCTGGAAGGAAAACTACACATAACTACGTGATTTGCTCCAATATTTAATTTAAATGTGTATAATGGTGACGTAGTAAATATTTCTAGCATACTTTGGGTATAGTCGGTTCATGACTGGAAGAGACTTTCTTGAAGCCCTGCTAAAGATCTACTTTCAAGCCCATTTCGTATCCTTCTGCCAAAGGGTAAACAAACATTGCCATGTGGCAGTCACATGGCAATGTTTACATGCAATGTTTACATTCCACTGTGTGTGTGTACATGTGTTCGTACATGCACGTACCCATCATAAAAGTAATGTATATATTATTAATGGATATTCCACAAGCGTAAAGTTTTTAATCTTGAGGATTTCACACAAAAGAATATGTGATGCAAACGAAAAACATTTCATTATATAAACCCAAAATGTGAGTATTAAAAATGAGATGTTTCGTGTGCGTGTCTGTCTCTCTCTCTCTCTCTCTCTCTCTCTCTCTCTGTGTGTGTGTGTGTGTGTGTATATATAGGTTTGATTTTGACTGGGGGATTGGGTGGGGGAGAAAAACTTTCACTTTGATTACATATTATAGACACAATACTTTGCAATGAAATGTGTCAACATTCAAGGAGTCCATCCAACAACATTAACATGGCAACGCCAATCTCTCATAAGCCCCCGGATGGCCGTACTGTAGAGAATTTGTGCGATTCTTGTTTAACCTAATATTTCATTTATCGGTTTTTTTATACTAATATCAGCTCTTTATTATTTGATTTTTCATAACGTATGACTTTAATTTGTGCTAACCTTCTCGTACAGATTCCTTTTGCTTTTGAAATCTGTATAAGAGATTACTCATAGTGCGTTCTAACGTGTTTAATATTTTTCAAATTTATTTCAGGTTTGCTTAAAATTTTATTTACTGTATTTTACGTTGTATGTTGCGGTAGTTTTTGTGTGCAGTCATGAGTTCTAGCAAGGTGAATAAAAGAGAAGTCACCAACGCCAACAGGACATCATTAACCTCACCGAATCGTTGTATTCACTAATTAGGCGAGGGGAAATGAAACCCTGCAACGTCGCGGAAAGAGTGGCAGAAATGTTGAAACTCTCCAAATCTACAGTGCTAAGGTATGTTAAAATATCTGTAGTATTAACCATTGCGTTTGCAAGTTGTGTGTGTTAAGATCAATTACGTTGGCCCACGAAATGTGTTTACAAGAACATAAAGAAAATTTGTTAATAACTTGATAACGTCGTCGAACGTTGTCTACGTGTATTTTTAACGTTTTATTTTGGTAATTATTAAGTTTATAGGGTTTCCTGTAAAAATAAAAATAATTCATTGAAAATCTTATATTTCCACTCTGCTAATGATGCAGAACACGAATATACGAGGGGCATTAACGTCCGACTAATTTCGTAATATGTGCCCACCTAACCTAACAGAACCTAACCCCACGATGAGTGAATCACTATTTTACATTTTTTAACTAACCTAGGATTGTAGGGTTATATAGTAACCAATACCTGCCACCTATTAAACTAACCTAAACTAACACACGGCAGAGCATATCACATTGTCACACATCATTTGTAAACAAACCCTTGTATGTTTTTGGTATCAGTAACTGTAGTTGACCCAGTAACTGAATTATGGTCCTTTTTAAATTATGCAAATTAGGTTGGCTATGTAGCACTGAAAGTGAAAAATATGACACTGATAATTTACAATAACTAAAAGACAATGGCTGTAGAACAGTGGTGTTGGGGAAATGCATTAATACACAATTGTTTTCTTAAAAGATTATGACTGCGATTTCATCGATTACGATGTCCTCTCATGTTTAGTGAAGTGATACAGATATGTTTAATAGTAGGGGAAGTTCCAGTTATATCGACTGTAATCTATTTAGTGACGTATAACAATGGCAATTAATGCCGCAATGTAACTTATAAATACAAAACAAGCTCCTTCTTCAGAATCTTAAAATGCACCATCTCTCCATAACCTATATAAAATTAATTGACTATAACAAACTCACTATAGAGGCAATTTTCCTTACCATTGTCAGTTGTCTTTATAATAAATTTCCACTGTATATATTGGGTTGTTTATGAAGAATCCCTCGCAGGGGTACACAAATTCCAACACAAAGTAGTTTTTATTTTTAATTACACATTGTAATACCACCTTTTGGTTAGGTGATTCATACACTCACATTTGAGTCTATATAACCCTACAATCCTAGGTTAGTGTAAAACCCAACAATCCTAGGTTAGTTTAAAAATGTAAAATAGTGATTCACCCATCGTGGGGATAGGTTCTGTTAGGTTAGGTGGGCACATGTTACGAAATTAGTCGGACGTTAATGCCCGTCGTATATTCGTGTTCTGCATCATTAGTGGAGTGGAAATATACCATTTTCCGTGAAATTATTGTTTTTTTTTTTACAGAAAAGCCCCCTAAACTTAATAATTACCCAAATAAAACGTTAAAAAGACACGTAGACAACGTTCGACGATGTTATCAAGTTATTAACAAATTTTCTTTATGTTCTTGTAAACACATTTCGTAGGCCAACATAATTGACCTTAGCACACACAACTTGCAAACGCAATGGTTAATACTACATATATTTTAACATACCTTAGAACTGTGGATCTGAAGCGTTTCAACATTTCTGCCGCTCTTTCCGCGACGTTGCAGGGTTTCATTTCCCCTCGCCTAATTAGGGAATACAACGATTCGGTGAGGTTAATGATGTCCTGTTGGCGTTGGTGACTTATCTTTTATTCACCTTGCTAGAACTCATGACTGCACACAAAAACTACCGCAACATATAACGTAAAATACAATAAATAAAATTTTTAGGAAACCTGAAATAAATTTAAAAATATTTAACATGTGAGAACGCACTACGAGTAATCTCTTATACAGGTATCAGAAACGAAAGAAATCGGCACAACGCGAAATAATAAAGAGAGGATATCGGTTGAAAAAAAAAAACCTCAGTAAATGAATTATTATTGGTTAAACAAGATAATCGCACCAATTCTCTGGCACGTGTGTCGACCACATCTCGCCAACAACACACGGAACGAAGGTTTGTAAACAAATGGCCGCTCTACTTTCACCTTGAGCGTGATCTTGTGAGTATGCAAGAAATATTGAAATCAAAGTACGTTAGCATCACGTCATTAATAATTGGCATAATAAGATACAAGTCTTTTCGAAACCCATTTGTAAGCGATAAATTAACAATTACGTTAAAACTTTAGAACTATTTCCTCTCTTTGTGCTGGCAACCTAACGGCATAACTGTATCCGCGCTCGCCGCTGTTTGTAATGTTATATGCATGTAGCTAACGGCTAGGGTGTTTTTTCAAAGGTTGATTTTCAAAAGTTTTTTCCAGTCGTGAACCGACTATAGTCATGAATTGGTTGCGTTGCACCGTTATAAAAAAATTATTTTTTTCGTTGTCATTACTGTTTGTTTTTTGTTGGCTATGTCACAACTACAAATACGTAACATGCACAGTTACGCAAGGTTTGAATATTTTAAAGTTATGTTATTAATAAAAAATACGTTAACCGATTAAGTTGTAGGAAAACTACGGGCATTTTTGCAATGGCTGATTCTGAAGGTTTTCAGTGGATTCTGGTTGGAATGTCATTTGTGGCCAAGTGGAATTCTCTGCTTGTTGGCAGGGGCAGCGGTGGTTGAGTGGTTAGACTGCTCGCCTCCCATCAAAGTGAACCGGAATCTTTCCCCGGCCAGGTTACTCCCGGATTTTCGCAAGTGGGAGTCGTGCCGGGCGATGCCGTTGGTCGGCGGGTTGTCTCGAGGATCTCCCGTTTCCCCGCTCCTTCGTCCCGGCGCTCCTCCATACTCACATAATTTCACCCTCATCGGCTCTTAAGACCTTGATAACATAATTTCGACGATATAGCATTCTAACCTAAAATGATTATATGGCCGCCATTTTGAAAATAAGTGTCTGACATGCTTAAAATATATTACCTACCATCATCAGCATCAGTATTACGTATTTACCAAATTTAGTAGGAATCGGTTAATTTTTTTTACCGAGATATAGCATAGTAACTTTATTTATTCGTATGGCACTATTTTCCAAAATTGCCAACAAAAGTGGTTATGTGTTGGCATATACGATGCTTGTAACAGATAATTTCAGTATACAAAATTTGGTCAAAATTGTTTAAATGGTATGAGATATGCCGAATAAACCTTAAAAAATTTGTATTGCTGCCATTTTAAAAATACTTACCTAATTAAGTTTAATAACTTCCGTTTACTTGGCCTATCATATTATTACTCACCTCCGAAATTGGGTGAGAATTGGTTCAATAGTTTTCGAGATATAATGTAAAATCGGTATTTCTTAATTTAGTGCTATTTTTCATAATGGCTAACCAACAACATCTGTCTCAAAATTTAAAGCTTACATGATGCTCTGCCAGCATACAAAATTTGGTTTAAATCGATTTAATGGTTTCCCGAAATATGAAATATCACCCCAAATTTTAAGATTTTCGTCATTTTGAAAGTAAGTTACTGACGTGGTCGAAAACTACAAAAGTCAGGTAAACTTACAAAGTATTATGTGGGTACCAAGTTCGGTGAAATTTGGGTCACACATTCAAAAATTGAAAAGGAGGACACGCGCACAGACACACACAGCCACCGACAGGAAAGTGATCTCATAAGCCTTTCTTTCCTTCGGAAAGTAGGCTAAAAATCCGGGCGGCACTGTTGGGAACACGGTAGTGGCTTTTCGTGAATACGTGTGTGTTAGTGGGTGTGGTGTCTTTGGGGCGTGGGAATAATACTTGACTTTCATTACTTATATCGTCAGTTCTAGACGAGATCTTACGTTTGGCGCCACAACGAGCGTTCTAGCACATCGGAGTCCCAAAACATATTGCACGGAAATTTTCGCCCACTCCCAGTCGCTGCGGGTCCTCGCCCGCACCTCGCGCTTGCGCGGCGCCATATCAAGGTCATGCCCGCGCGTAGTCCTATAGCGTGAAATACAAATGAGAAAATAATGCGAAGGAGTGGGGTTGTTCAGATCAGTAGTGACAGCTGCCGAGAGCGGGTGCGGTGAGAGCAGTTCCGCGCGTGAATATTACCTTTCGTAAAAAAGTATGTCGAGCAGCGCTGTATTTAACAACGCGGTAGTACATATAGAGATGTTATCAGTTTGGTGTGTACAGCACCAGCATTGTCACATGGTTTCCCTCCCTCCAGCGGCATGCGTTCGGGAAAGCCCACCCCTACCTTACTATGTGTATATAAATATAGTATTTAAAACATTATAAATTGTTAGTTTGTGCTGTATAACTGAATTCCTCTCGTTACGGAAAGCTAATATGTGACTCGACTAGTCTGACATCCTGGAGCCTGACGGAACTCTCTCTTGGCTAGTGTTATATGTCATCCCTTCGCTTGTCGAGACCTGCACGGTGTTCGCGCTGGTCGTCGGCTGTCTGGGAAGGTCCCGCATATTCTCATGATGTTAGTTTATCGCGTGAAGTCGGGCCGGTACGATGTGTTCAGCGGCTAGTGATGTGAGTGTTGGTTGTTCACTAAATGCGAGTGTTTCGTTTCAGTCGGTTCGTAAGGAAGTCGTTTGCTATTCTGTTGTACTGGTCAGGATGGTCTGGTATTGTATAGCGACATTTAACACACACAGCGTATAGCACTCGATGCTTGTGTAATATGTAATTTAGCTGGTTGGTAAGTGCTTATAACTATTTGTTTTATAATAATTTTTATATCCGTGTGCATCAGCGCGTAGCAGTAATGTATCTTGCGCGTCTAATGGTTTTAATGTATGTTGTTTTGTGACAAGCAAAGGAAACCCGTCTTTAGAAGTCGCGTAATGCGTATCGTAATTGTATTGTATTCATTTTAGTGGTTGGTCCTTGTGATCATTCGTTCTTTCTCATGTCTACGTGCATTCTACCCTTTTTCTAAACTTCTTGGTGTGATATCAACACTGATATAACTATTATGGACAGTAGCTCCATCGGTTTTTTTATAAATGCGCTTAGGAAATACTTGACTCTTGCGACCTTTTCGTTGTCGGGGGTGACGCCTATGATTTGAATTTATTGACTGTATCTTAAATGGTTCGGAAATTACAGTAAACTATGCTTATAATTTCGTTTAGGGCATAAATGACCCTGCGGTCATTTTTCTTGTCGCAGGTGATGACTTTTTTTACAAATTTGGCAACTGTATCTTAAACGGTTAGGAAATTACTGTCAACTATGCTTATAAGTACGCATAGGGCATAAATAACCTTGCAATCATTTTCGTTGACGGGGGTAATGCATATGTTACAAATTTGGTAACTATATCTCAAACGATTCGGAAATTACTGCGAACTATGCTTATAAGTACGCATAGGACATAAATGACACTGCGATCATTTTCGTTGATGGGGTGATGCATATGTTATGAATTTGGTGAATATAGCTTAAACGATTCGGAAATTACTGTAAACTATGCTTATTAGTATGCATGGGGCATAATGACCCTGCGATCATTTTACTTGTCGGAGGTGATGCCTATGTTACGAATTTGACGACTGCATCTTAAATGGTTCGGAAATATGGCCAACTATGCTGAGGTGGTAGAGCCCTCGAAACACTCTTTGCACAGGAGGCAGTCCCGTATGTCTTCGTCCTGCCGCAGGTAGGCCGGCAAATACTTGAATCTGGTCGAAATTTCATAATGTGCGTAGACCATGAGAAATTCTTTCGGTGGTTATGGTAACTCGTCCCGTTTGTCCAAGGCACTAAGCGAGCGCATCCTTTGAAATGTCAAAATGGCTAAAAGGATTTTATGGCCGCTCGGACAACATGACTACATTTCTAAGAGCGAGAACAATGACTGCTTTCCCGAGGGGGCTCGGAGTGCATCTTATAAAGAGTTTTTATGGGGGAAATAATAGTCTGCCCTCGCGATTAAAGTAGGCCGCCGATTGGTCGGAACGAAGGTTTCCGAAAACACCCGAGTAATTAGCCAATGAAAAACATTGGCGGACATTGGAAGGGAGTGGGCATTTTGCCAATAAGAAACAGGGGTGGGGCAATTGGTCAACAATTAAATATATTGGAAGGAGGGAGTGGATGGGGTCAGTCATCTGCTGGCGCGGTGCTGGGGAGATTAACAGCAATGTAAAAGAAATAACAAAAGAAAAACCCAAGATGGTGGTCGAACGAAGGTGAGAGACAAACTCCAGTAATGTATAAACAAATGACAAACAAAAAAACCAAGATGGCGAACGGTAGCTGTGATGCCTACCAATATGGTGGACTGCACCGACCAAGATAGCGGATGGCTGCACCTACCAATATGGCGGACTGCACCAACCAAAATGGCGGACTGCACCGACCAAGATTGTGGAATGAATATAGCAAGAGGGAATTCAAGGGGGACTTCCGGAAATTCAATTTTTTTAAAATAAACTTCTTAAATAATTATTAAATATTTTTTTATAATTTAAATTATGTTTTAATATTTTTTAAATATAACTTTTTATACATTTTTTTTTAGAATTTTTTGGGATTTTTTTTTAAATTTTGGGTCAAAGGTCAAAAGATTAAGTTCAAGGTGACATGGATACAAGATAGCGGCCGGCCGGCAACTAACTCCTACGCCAGATGCCGATGCCCGAGGATCATAATCATACTAGTGTTATTTACTCATGTTTATATTTGTAGCTGTGGTAGCCGCTATAATATTCAATATATATCTCCAGTTTGCAGAAGCATGTCAGTGTTTGCATCTGGGTCTTTGGTTTGTAGTTACGCCACTGCGGAGAAATAACTTTTCTTAGATGAGCCGGGGAAAACATTTAATCAGAGAGGGAATTCACTTGAACCCCCCCCCCNGAAAATTTTTTTTCTCACACTGCCCCGTGTGTGTCGGTTGGCGAAATGGCGTTCTATCGCTGTGTTCCGTAATCGTGATTCGCGCCACTGAAAGCGACGTGGTTTTAAGAATACATAGCGCAAGATTTTTTCCCCTTGCTTTCGAGTCATAGCGATGCAGGCGACAATAACACGCGCAACCAGCACCCCGTAGCCATTATGCGCAAGGCTTTGGACCTGCGTGCAGTGCTTCCGCTGTTATGCTTTCCTGTGCAAATGAAATCTGTGACAGTGGGATTTTATTACACACGATGAAAGCCGATATATTAAACTAAGACTGTGCCGCTTTATTTTTCTCTTTCCAGTAAGGAAAATGCGCAGGAAAACTCTGAAAACGCGATTTTTGACCATTTTTACAATTTATTTTTCTCTTATAATAAACTTAATATTATAAAAACAAAACTGTACGAGCTTAGATATGTGTTTACATTTTTTTTTCTGGCAAGAAATTGCATTCCCAGTACATTTTTTTTTGCTGAGATATGCGTAAACGCGTAAACAACGAATGTACAGAAAATATTCCCGAACTTCTAACACTTGATTGCCGCCACGGGCTGGGCCTAGCGAGGGTCAGTCACGTGCGGTGCACATGTGTGACCCGCCACAACACGAGGTTGCGGCAGCCGGGACCAGACGTGGCACTGACCTTGACATGCGCATCATTTACACGTTCGTTTGTGCTGCCGCCACCGCCGCTCTCAGCCAGAGGAGACCCCGCTACTGTAAACGCAGCACCCGCGGAGATTGCCGGCAGGCGACCATATCGTGTTACGGCGGCGTTAAGTCGGCAGAGAAGTTGTGCATCTCACTCTTGCCAGTGTTGCCAAGTCGTGAAAAAACTTTGGACAAAGGGATATTTTTTGTTCCTATTACATTTTGGTACATGGGACGCCTGAGGGGCGTATCTGAGTTCGTGAGGATGGAGGTTTTAATAAAAATGAAAGAACTGAATTCAATAATTACATTTATTCTCAATGCTACAAACAATCAAACATCTGTTATTTACCAGTCTGAGCATCCTATTAACTATTAGTGTTTTATTGAGAACAACATTTAATTACTATCTCCATTTCCATTGAAGTCTTTTTCACAGTCTTTACTCTTGCTAATGTCCCTTAAACTGCTACAATTATTTCCACACTTTTGTTAAAACTGTCTATTTCCATTGTCCCGAATCAATCACACATCTGGTCCACAGTCCCGCAGGTCAGCCTCACTCTTCACTGCACACAAGCTCGCCGACGAACTCTCGCAGATCGCTGCAGTCGTCCCTCACTGCTCTGGAACCGCCCAACTGTCGCTTAAAGTCGCACGAGATGCCAAACTCTCGGCTCTTAATCACTCTCTCCTCAGACGACCGCGTATGGTATTTATATTTGAGGTAGGTGCCGTCTAGAACGTTCTCGGCAATCCAAGTGGTCCTGGAGAAGTTAATGGTGGTGACTACGACTTTCCTGCCCGATAAATGGAGAAAAAAGAGCTTCTCAGGGCCAGCTGTGATAAGTTGATTGGCGTGTGCGACAGTCCTTTAGATAGGCCGCTCGCGTCATATAACGGTACAAACTTGACCCGGTGTTTCCACGTGAAGGAAACATGGGGCCGCAAAAAGAATTATCGTGTCGGCTCGCTTTCTGTAACAGTTATGCCACAGGCCTATCGCTCGTTTGTTGATTCAAAACAATCCATTGTCTTGCTGCCGCCGCTATCATATAACTGTTGTCCTTCACTTCCACTCGCCCGCGCAGGATGCGAAGTAGCGAGTGCGTAACACTGTCCCCTCTTCAAGTCTGTTCGTCCCGAACAGACACTGCAACGTCCAGACCATCGTACAGTGCCAGTCGGTTGATGTGGACAACCTTCGGCTAGACCCGAGAGCCTTGCCGACAAATCCGAAAGACAACAGCATTGATCTTATTCTGAATCCTGCAGGGGTCTTCCCAGCATTTCTGTAGCTTCGGTAAGCACCCCTTGTTGTACACCCACACCAGTTGTCCTTCTTGAAATACCTCGCCCTACATCCTCATATCACAACTCATCTTCATCCTGTCACTATTTATTCTGAGGTGCTGTCGAGCAAAATCATGGATGCCAACAATTATGTTACTCCTTCATTTCCTTCAGAATTCCCTCAACTGCCTCGTGCGAAACTAGTGGCTGTCGTCTTGGATGCTTTATTGGCCTGGAATCAACTGTATTAATGTGGTGGCATGTCATATCAGTCCTTCCAAGGTAATTTGGTCCACATGAGAAGGCATCACTATTGCTCTGCAATAATTCAGAGACAGCCTTCGCCTATGGCCAGTTAAGATTTTCCTTTGTTCTTACTAGCAATTCCTCCAGTACAAATGGTAAATGACATTCTATTTTTTTACTCTAGAGTCTTCTGGAACATTAGGAAGTACATGTGTGACGTGCATGCAAGCCCCTATCACAGTCATCCCCATGACGATGGCACTATGGGACAAATGTATCATTATAGCTGGAAAACTGTCAGAATTAGAAGAGACCAAAGTCCTTGCTACAACAACTTTACCAGACAGGACACCAATCTTCTCTGCTGGCTCAATTAGACCCAAATGTCTGACGAACTTTCCTTAACACCTGCCTGTAATGACAATTTCAGTAGAAACGGGCAGCACAGTGGGTTGACCACGTACTACCTGGCAACTAATTGCGGAGGACAAATCATGCCGTGTTGAAATCATCAACTCTGTACTGCCTACCCTTAGCACACCAAGTCGAGTATCGATACAGCACCCCAGCCTACATAGTACATCAATAACCAAAATACCATTATCCTCTATTTCTGCTATGTAAACATCGTGTTCTATGCTGAGGTCACTAAGCCTCAAGATCACTTTCCTCTTACCGATTACTGCTATGGTCTCACCTGTTACTGTAGTCAAATAGCACCATTGCATGCTGTCGTCGCACGATCGCTGGGGGTAAGGCCCGAGGATGTCTGGTCTTACTACTGTTTTGGTCACCCCAGTGTCGACGACCATCTGGCAAGGAACATAATTCAGGTTCCCCTCTATCAGAACTGCATTCCAATCCTGTTTCGCTGACTGTACTTGTAAGAAAATTGAGGCCCTCCCTCCAGAGGTTACCGACCTTTGCCCCCCCCCCCAACCCCCCAAGATGGGTGTTTACAAGTTTTCCGAATGTGCTGTATTCTCACCTGCCTCTCGCTGTTGCTGCTATTGTGGGCAGTAGGCTCTCAGGTGCTCCGGCTGTCCACGTAACCAACACTCTGTCCTTTTAGGTTAGGGGGCGGTGAAGTTCTGAAGCACGGACCCTGGAAACGATGCTGGTGGCCGTCTGCATTGCCTTCAATGTCTTCTTGGTGTCGTTGTCGTCTTCGTTCATCGTCACTGCCCGTACTGGTCGTCGGGGTGCGGCCCCGTGTCTTGCTGATTCCACCTCCAGTGCTCGGGACTGGGCATCCTGCATCTTGTGGGGTGCAGCCACACATACTGCTTGTACCTCTGTACCGGCGATGGCATCGATGAATAAGCCAACTGCGATTATGTCGAGCGCCTCATCGGAACATCCTTCCAGAGATAGTTGAGATAACCGCACAATGTCTTGCCGTAGCTCCTGCAGTGGCTCCCCTGATCGCTGGGTGCGGTTTCGCAGTTGGGCATGGTGGGTATGTTGCAGGTACCGATCGCCGAAACGTATCTCCAAGGTCAACACCAGTGTGGGGTACTCCAGTCGATGTCGCTCTTGCAGATATTTTAGTATGCTCAGTGCAGGGCCTCTCAGTATAGCCGTGAGGTAGTAAGCCCGCTGCTCGGCTGACCAGCTATTCAGGGTGGCGACTATTTCAAACTGGTGTTGATACTCCCTCCAATTAGTGTGGCCATCATAAGGGGCGGGCTTAATTGAGACTCCCTTCCCCACTCCTTGCTGCGCGACATCAATGTTTCAGAGCTGCTGACTATCCTCCGAGATTGCTGCGTTGGTTAAGGCTTGCACTGCTTCCCCACTTTTGTAGGCTGCCGATGTGGTGGTAGTGGAACTTATCTGCTGAAGAAATTCCTGCTATTTCTTCTCTAATGCACTCATTTTCTGTCTTATTTAATTCTTGACACTGTCCATCCTTTCATTGACACTTTCCATTCTGTAATTTACACTGTTCACTATTTCATTTACTCTGACCATTCTTTTATTCACAATTTAAATTTTCTCGTCCACACAGTCAATTCTCTTATTCAATTATTCGCTAATTCCTGCCTAAATTTTAATTTACAGAGTCTATTTTCCTGTCTACATTCTCAGTTACACTATTTGCGTTATCGTTCACACTACTAATTTTGCTATTTACATTATTTATTTCACTTTTTACATCTTCGTTCAAGCTATTTGCACTTGCGCTCAGTTGGCTACTTAACCCCTCAATTAATGCTCGCAGTGCTTCCAGTTATGCAGATATTTTTCTAGTTAACATTCACTGCGATGGTTGTGCAAATATAAAGTCTTAATATTTAGACCTACAGCCATCAAATTAATTAATTTGCCCAGTTCGTGCAGAATATTAATAGCTTGGATGCAAAATTAAGATGAAGTGAGAAATCCAAGACTTAATGAAATGGCAAGAGATAAGCTCTTGGGCAAATCTTTTGCGTGATTTCTTGACCAATGCTAGCTAATTTTATGTCATCTCATTTTTTATTGACAAGTATTTCAAGGAAAGTATTAAGGGATGGAGGCAGAGGATCTAAGCATTTACTTGCAGACTTTAATTCAGAAGATGTTGGGTAAAATCCTAGATCCTGAGTTACAGACTTACATTCACTTCTAATTATCCTTGCAGCTGTTTCTATGATCGCACATTTTCCATCATAAAGATTCGTAAACAGATATACAACTCATATTTTCATGGAGGCTAACAACGTTGTGGTCTCATGCTTTTTCGAGAACAACAACGCACCACGAAAATTCTCAGAGATTCTTATCATAAACTTTTCTGGGTAGGCTTCTAAGTTCACTTGTGAATATCTTTTATCATGACCTGTAATTCATCAATATTGTTTTAGTCTGTTCTTCAAACTTTTCAAATTCTTCTATAGCAGTGAGGAAGGCAAGATTAAACGATCATAATGTACATACAGTCCTTTGGATACACTAAGCTCCACTCCCCTATTACACGGTGCAGACTTTATCCTACACTCTAAGCTCGAATCAGTGACATCAATCAGTGAAATAATATTCACTGAAAGTAAGTTGATAAGCTACTGCCGACTGGCAAATCAAGGAAATGAACTGGGAATAAGTGACTTATGGCAGTGGAATTCTCGACATTCAATGGGAAACACAAATAATTCAGTGAAATTCAGCTATAAGTTTAATTAGTTATCGGGCATTGATTATCAGTTGCTCAATTTTCACTATTTCCACTGTTTTGGCTTAATTCTCAATGGTTCAGATTTAGAGTATACGAGGAGACCTGCTGACAACCTTTAGGAGTTGTGAACGAACAGCCTGATCCATTTTCCTAACCTAATCTAATAGTTCAGTCATTTTTGAGAAAATGTGGTAGATTTATGGACAAATTGCAAGAAAAGGTTGTTTACATCAAAAATTGCAAAAAGATTTGTAGATCAACATATCCAAAATCCACCGAAATCCACTCAACTTTTGCCGCTGTTTTTCCGGGATTTGTCCCGAAAAACGGCTAAGAAAATTAATAAGTCAAAAACAGTGCATCGTGCAAGAAATAAATTTTAAGACAAAAATTAAATAACACAAAATTTCCTGTAACATATCCAGAATTAGCAGAAATCTACTCTTAACTTCTATTTAATTTTTCGGGATTTTTCCCCGAGAAATATTTGAAAAATTAGAATTTCGAGAACGTCGTGTCTTAAGACCAAAAATGCAATGACAAAAATGAAAGAACACAAAATTTCCTATAATAAATCCAAAATTAGCAAAAATCTAAAATCCACCATAATTTTTATTTATTTTCCCAGGATTTGTCCCGGAAATGGAGTGTCTTACAACCAAAAGTGTTGAGAGAAAAATTTATGAAAATATTTCCTTTTATATATTCAAAATATACAATATCCACTGAAATATTTTATTTTCCCTAAATTTGTTTTTGGCAAAACAAAAAAAAAAAATTTTGTAAGGATAATTAAATAATTTTGTATCTTACGACCAAAAATATGACAACAATTTTAAGAACACTACATTTTCTGCAATATATAAAAAAATTATCCAAACTCCACCAATAACTTTTATTTATTTTTCCGGAATTAGTCCCGCACACAAATGTATTATTGAATTGTTTTGTTTCAAGAAATTAGCTTTAGCAGCATGAAACACCGATTTAATTATTAAGGTGGTAAAACACTGAATTCACGCTCCGAAGGATCCATGTTGAATTCTTGATTCCGCCATTTTGAATTTGTCTTACCATGGTCTCCAGAAATCACTACAGGCAAATGTCATGACCGGATCCCTTCTCCGATCTCCTTTAATTGTTTTCCGTTTTGTCTGTATGCCAAACACTGTTAAAGGAAACAGAAATTGGTGGGGGGGGGGGGAAGAGATAGTCCCCCGAGTCCCTAAAAACAAAGCTGCACAATAAACTATTCCTCTAAAAATAGGAAAGTGGAGCATGGGTGTAGGACACTGTCTGTTTATCTAAAGAGTGTTGCCTCGCCTCAAGCTCAGTTTTGAGTTTAAAGAGTGGCATTACTAACACACTTTCATATTTACATGGTTTATTTTTTCCTCCGCAGAAAAAAAAAACAGAACAAACACACCATCATCAAGAAAACAGACTCGCAACCACGGGCCGTGCAGCGATGAGATAGATCTTAGACAAGTACACTCTAAGTCCGAATCAGTGATATCAATCAGTGAAATAACAATCACTGAAAGTCAGTTGATAAGCTACTGCTGACCGGCGAATCAAGCAAATTAACTGGGAACAAGTGATTTATAGCAGTGAAATTCTTGGCATTCAGTGGAAAATCAGAAATTCAACCACTATACCAATTAGTTATCTGGCACTGATTATCAGTTGCTCAATTCTCGTTGTTTTCACTGATTTGGGTCAATTTTCACTGTTTCAAGTTTAGAGTGTATTTTGTTGATGTTTCATACCGCTCACTTGACGATATCGATGTCGTCATTGGTTACAAACTTACGGTGTGAGGCGTGTAAAACCAACGTTGCCAGGGACAACTGCCGTGGTGTAGAACGTATCGACGGCAGGGGTCGACGTCGGCTAGATCAGTTGGTAACAGCGGACAGACAAGCCACAATGCAGCTGATCACTCGCCAATGCAGTGCTGGACCACAATGACATTTGAGCAGCCATACCAACCAGAAACATCTACTCGCTATGGAGTTCAGAAGGCACAGCCCCAATAGGGTACTTCTGCTCACCGCACGACGCAAGTCTCAACGATTTACGTGGGTGCGGTGAACACCGCCATCAGACCGTCGACACGTGGAAGAAGGTCGCCTGGGTGGATGTGTCGAGGTACATGTTGGTACGCGCTGATCACAGGGTACGAGTGCGTCGCCAAGCACATGAAGTGATGGGTCCCTCGTGTCAGAAGGGTACAGCTCTGGCCGGTGGTGGCCGTATCCTCGTAAGAAGCACGTGCTATCGTCTCTCACCGGCGAACGATAGAGTAACCTGCGGGTAGATGCATTTCTGCATTCATGTCTGCGCCTACAGCGCCCTGTAGGAGAACCTGTATCTACAGCAAGACAACGCACCGGTACACCGCTCTCGAATTGTGACTAAGTGGTTGGACGAACACTCCATTGACTTGAGGTTGCTTGCCTGGCCCCCGAGGTCACCGGACCTCAATAATATTGAAACATTTCTAGGATGCTGTCAAGAGGGGTGTGTTCCGGCCTATCTCCGTGCATTGTAGGAAGCTGTGCATCGGTCATGTTCAGTATGGCTCCAGACCACTTCCATTGCCTTGTGGAGTCTCTGCCACGCCGCATCACCGCCGTTAGTAGGGGGCGCTACACGCTACTAAAGGCTGTTCACGAAAAAGTGAGCACTTTTGATATCAACATTAGAAAAAATTTACTGCTCCTGCCTGCATATAATTTTACGTAAAGTAACGTTAGTAACGATAGAGGGAAATTAGTTTCATGTCTTAAGGTCACAGAAGTTCCAAAAGTGCTCAGTTTACTGTGAATAGCCTATAAGCAGGTATCTCTGATTCAACAGCCTATGTATGTATGTGTATGTGTGTGTGTATATATATATATATATGTGTGTGTGTATATATATATATACACACACATATACATATATATACACACGTGTGTGTATATATACATATATGTGTGTGTATATATATATATATACACACACACATAGTGCTTTTTGTTTTCCCAATATGAAAACTTTTAATTTCAAGGCTTTTTACTTTTGACTTTTACAATAAAGATAGTGAAAATATTGCCACGCCAAACTCACACTGACTTACAGATAATTTTTTTAATGCTGCCACTATTGTGCTAGGTTGGGTGGCTATCCACTCAAGTTCGTTACAAGTCAGAGTATGCAAGGCACGACCTATTGCTGCTAATGAAAAATGCCATTGTGTACACAATATGTGTTTACCATTTACCATTACTTCTCCTTAATAATTCCATCCCAACTAGATTTACGTTCGTGTGTGTGTATAGGTTGTTCACGGTAAAGTGAACACTTTTTAGGATCTAGTTACTTTTCCCTCTCAGTAAGTTTTTTATTCTTTAACCACCTTTTTAAAATAAATAGTGAAATGTAAGTAATAAACACAGCGTGTATATTTCACCGCACTCGAAAGTTAACGTCTAAGGCTAAAATAAAAAATATTTATTGACTATTATTCCAGATAAGAGGGCTTTCAAAAGCTCTCACTTTACCGCGAATAACCTATAGGTGTGTGTGGTACTGTGCGTGTGTGTGTGTATGTGTGTCTCTTCAGCACGAGTCAATATTCCGACTCCAGTGTACAATGTCACATGCGCCCTTCTTGCTCCAGGGGAGTGCATGAAACTGCATTCCGCAAGTACTTGTTTGGGGGCGGCTATCAATGCATGCGCCTGCGTGATGCAACTTTGCACTCTCCTCACTCTCCTGACAGCTGACGTGTTTCTCTGCGAACTGTGCGCCCTTATCTACATTTCCTTTTTTCTTTGTACGCATTCATTAGTGTGCGTTCCTGAGTGTTGTTCCAGTCGGAGATCGCTTTCATGGGTTGGCTAGCTTTTCGGATGGTTACAGGTTTTTAGTGTGTTACCACACCCACAGGTAAATCCACTACAATATAAGGAATATATATAGTATTTTACATAGACTCTAGTCATGAATGCGTAGGATTTTTTGGTACACATACAGAAAAGTGTAACACACTTTCTAAGGTCTATAATTGTATTCAGCTTTTAACAAATATTCACGAGTGTGTAATACTATTGGCTATTCTCGGTTAAGTAAGCACTTTTGAAAGTCCTCTCATTTGGAATAATAGTCAATCAATATATTTTATTTTAGCCTTATAGACGTTAACTTCCGAGTGCGTTGGAATATATGCACTGTGTTTATTACTTGCATCACGAGGTTTATTTAAAAAGGCAATTAAAGGGTAAAAAATAGCTGAAAAGAAAAAATAACTAGGTCTTCAAAGGTGCTCGCTTTACCGTGACCAGCCTATACTCTAAGATACTCAGTATCGTTTATGGACAGGTCTCGCAGAGTGCGAATTCCGGGAACATGAAATAAAGAACAGAATCTGAGTTACTTAATATGTTTTCTGGGGTTAGATTAATTTAAAAGATATTTGAATGCTGGAAACTACCATATAAACCAATTGGTTTGGTACAATCTTGTTTTCAATGTAATAATTGCTCACTTTCAGCTAAAAATTAGGGATATAAACCACAAAATCAGTAAAGTTGCCAAAATAAATGTCTCAAAATAAGCGAAATAGTATTATCGACAACTCTGCAATGTTTATACAATATTTAAATTTACATAACTTCAAGAAGAAAACAATATTTTAAAACGAAATTTTTTAACAAGAGCTTTTAATGATAAAATAAGAACAAACATCGAAATATATTAAGTAGTTCGAAGTCAGTTTTTGATTTTATGACTCGGGAATAACGCGCACTGCTAAACCTTCCCATCGCATAAAAGCCTGAATCACCCGCCAGATTCAATTTTTTTATTTATTTTTCCTGATTGAAATTAGGGAGGATTCATTGAAGCATGTGAAATACTAACGTATATTTATGCAACAATTAAAATAATACAAAATTGTATGTATTAATTCATTCTCACCTTTTAATGACAACCAGGGAATGCCTATTAATAACCACGTACAAACATTTACACAGAACCATGAAATGTAATACTACTGTATTGGAAAATGTTCAATAATGCCACTGACTCTTCTGTTATGACATTAATACAATAATTTCTGTATAAGGGAAGGGGTGGTGCAGCGTCTTAAATGGGGTTCCTCAGGCGGCTGCAGTCGCCCGAGTCGCAGTCACCACTCTGCGACTATTGCAAATCCACAAAGAAAACAACTACATTGTGTCTATAGGCTGTTCACGGTAAAGTGAGCACTTTTGACGCCCTAGTTATTTTTTCCTTTCACCCATTTTTTTTAAATCATTTAACCTTAAAATAAATATTGCCATGTAAGTAATAAACACAGTGTGTATATTCCACCACACTCGGAAGTTAACGACTAAGACTAAAACAAATCATATTTATTGACTATTATTNACACAGTGTGTATATTCCACCACACTCGGAAGTTAACGACTAAGACTAAAACAAATCATATTTATTGACTATTATTACAGATGAGAGGGCTTTCAAAAGTGCTCACTTTACCATGAATCGCCTATACACGGCCTTAAGGGGCCTCCCGAGTATAGAATTTTAATCGTCCGCNGCCTTAAGGGGCCTCCCGAGTATAGAATTTTAATCGTCCGCAAGGAAGCATTGTGACGGCGATGGAAAATAGCATAAACAACTTCGCGTGTGTTCCGTTTCCTCGGGATTTTAAGCGGTGGGATTTAAAACCGCAATCTATTCAGAAAAGATACAGCATTGTCATTATTGCTTAAAACACTGTTTTACAGAAGAATGAATATCGTAAATACGATTTTTACTGAATTTTACACTTTTAAACGACCACATTTCTGTTTCAATAACCAAATTTCTAAACTGGCAACAAGATATCTACTTTAATTTCTGTCTTGAAAAAGGATTCACGATTTACTTTTAATTTTCCATAGTTTTTTTTTTTTTTACAAATTAGGATAGAGTTGAGAGAGATTTGGGCGGCTCTTAACAACGAGGTCTTGAAAGCCGGTGAGCGTGAAATTTGGTGAGAAAGGAGCAGCGCTGGAATGTAAGAACGGGAAAAACGGGAGATCCCCGAGAAAACCCTCCAACCAGCGGCATCGTCCGGCACGATTCCCACTTGCGAAAATCCGGAGTGACCTGGCCGGGGAAATTAGTATAGGGAGACAACTGCTTATACTGAGACACATGGCAGCTAGGGATCCCTTAACCGCTGAATGTCAGAAACTGTGCGGGTGTCTACTGCCTTGATGTGGTTTTCAACAGTCCATACAATGTTGTCTAAAAAAAAAACTGAAAGTTAAGTGAAGGGCTTACTCAGGGTTACTACAGGATGTACATGGTAAAGTGAGCACTTTTGAAATCAACCNACACAGTGTGTATATTCCACCACACTCGGAAGTTAACGACTAAGACTAAAACAAATCATATTTATTGACTATTATTCCAGATGAGAGGGCTTTCAAAAGTGCTCACTTTACCATGAATCGCCTATACACGGCCTTAAGGGGCCTCCCGAGTATAGAATTTTAATCGTCCGTAAGGAAGCATTGTGACGGCGATGGAAAATAGCATAAACAACTTCGCGTGTGTTCCGTTTCCTCGGGATTTTAAGCGGTGGGATTTAAAACCGCAATCTATTCAGAAAAGATACAGCATTGTCATTATTGCTTAAAACACTGTTTTACAGAAGAATGAATATCGTAAATACGATTTTTACTGAATTTTACACTTTTCAACGACCACATTTCTGTTTCAATAACCAAATTTCTAAACTGGCAACAAGATATCTACTTTAATTTCTGTCTTGAAAAAGGATTCACGATTTACTTTTAATTTTCCATAGTTTTTTTTTTTTTACAAATTAGGATAGAGTTGAGAGAGATTTGGGCGGCTCTTAACAACGAGGTCTTGAAAGCCGGTGAGCGTGAAATTTGGTGAGAAAGGAGCAGCGCTGGAATTTAAGAACGGGAAAAACGGGAGATCTCCGAGAAAACCCTCCAACCAGCGGCATCGTCCGGCACGATTCCCACTTGCGAAAATCCGGAGTGACCCGGCCGGGGAAATTAGTATAGGGAGACAACTGCTTATACTGAGACACATGGCAGCTAGGGATCCCTTAACCGCTGAATGTCAGAAACTGTGCGGGTGTCTACTGCCTTAATGTGGTTTTCAACAGTCCATACAATGTTGTCTAAAAAAAAAACTTGAAAGTTAAGTGAAGGGCTTACTCAGGGTTACTACAGGATGTACATGGTAAAGTGAGCACTTTTGAAATCAACCTTCGAAAAAAAATAACTGACATTTAATAGGTTTACACTAACGTAGCCTACACACTTGCATGCAGGCGCACAGTTAAGTTGGCAGCGAATTAAGGAAAACGGTTCCCAAGTCTTGACGTTGTACTACGGTTGTTATGTTTAAATTTAATGGCATGTAAAGTTGTTTTTTTAAGCTTTATATACATTATAGTACGAAATGGCATATTAATAACATGTTTAGGTTCCTAACAATTTCACGTGTTGACTTGACTGGTGCATAAATAAAGTCATTAGGCCCATGGCGACGCAAATTTTACATATGGCGGAATGATACAAACTAGCGCCATCCCTAGCGAAAGCGAGACCAGGTGCAAGAACTTTTTCGAGGCACTTCCCTTCCAAAATATTTCATTCCACCTTCCCACAACGCAATCATCTTTCGAACAATGTGTTCTGCTCTCGAGCTCATAACATTTTATTGATAAAACATTTTACAATATAAAAATAAACATGTTTAAATGTATAAATTCATCGTGAAATATTTAACTCACAGCCAAACGAATGCCAACTATTTTAATACTTTTTATTAAATAATTTTTTTCCGGGCGCAAGGTTTTCCTAGGCGCGAGCCCTGCGCGGCCGCAAGTGACGCACACCTGTAAGGACGACCCTGATACAAACTAAGGAGAAAAGTAGATACTAAACCAGGCTATCAAAAGTGCTCAGTTAACCGTGAACTACGCAAATGACCGTTGGTGAATTCTACCACCACGATCCAATGCCATCTAAGAAGTACTGGCCGGTGATAGGCTAAACCTACCTTCACATTAAATGTTATCGAGTGACTCAATAAAATTAAATGTGGCGGAAATTTTAGTCCATCGTCAGCTGCCAGATACACGAAAAAAAAAAAAAAAAAAAAATNTGCCGGGGACAGGGCCGTTTTTCTTAGATGAATACGTCTGAGTTGGCGGGTAGTATTTTTTGGAGTGATGGGAATTAAATGAATGTATCGAAACGTGATACTTGACTCGTAGCTTATATCGACAGATCGAGGCGAAATCTTTCTTTTGGCACCAAAATCAGCGCACTAGCAGATCGGAGTCGCGAGATATACTACCCCGAGTAGTTTCCGCCCACGCACAACATTTCCGCTCAGTCGCCACCTGCGCCTCGCATATGCGCGTTGGCAACTCAAGGTCATGCTCGCATCGTAGTTTTATACCAAATCGAACGAGACTACATCCATTTCGTGCTATTAATCGCGAAGTTATAGTGTCAGAGTTGATCAACTTGCAAGCGTTACATCGCCGTTTCGATTCTCGTGCCCCATGTGTCGGTCTGATTTGAAAGACGTATTCAGGTCAAAACATCCTGCATTATTTTCCAAGTAGTATGGACTTCACCAGCGCATTGATAATGTTAGCGTGGCACCTACATCAAATCGTAAATAACACATTAAAAAATCCACACGTTTGCATTGTGTTTCTTAGATTTTTTTTTGTTTTTTTTTTTATATACTGACCGTTGTCTTTCCGGTGACATTCCGTGCCGTGGACCGGTTTCGATTTGATAGCGTTCGGACTCGTAAACTCAGAAGGACTCTAAGAGGCGCCAGCGAGTCGCGTTGCTAGGACCATTGTGCAGAATCGTTCCTGCAGGCGTCCGCGTGTCTAATGCTACATTTATGGCACTCGTAACAGTTATTTGAACCCCGAACAGGTCGCTCACTGTCCCTCTTGTCTTGGACTATGAAAGCCCTACACAATGGCGAGTCCTCTCTGCAAAGTTTTCGTTACAACTGTAAAATTCTTTGTCGCCTCTTCGCTCTAAATACTAATACAGAGACATTCAGCTATCAATGTGGTTATACAACAACAGTGTTTCAGATATAAGTGCTACCAATGAGTGAAATATCCCGAAACTCGAGGAAGGCCAAACTAAAGATGAAACCATTCTGAAAGTTGAATTCAAAGGTGATGTTCTTGCAAGGAAAAGATCATTCAAATAAAATTGATTAGAGTTAAGTTCAGTTGAGAGATTTGGGTGACTCATAACAACGAGGTATTGAAAGCCGATGAGGGATAAATGAGGTGAGAATGGAGCAGAGCCAGAATGCAAGGGCGGGGAAAACGGGAGATCCCCGAGAAACCCGCCGACCAGCACGATTCCCACTTGCGAAAATGCGGAAGTGACCCGGCCGGGGATTGAACCCGGTTGCGAACAGTCTAACCGCTCAGCCACCGTGGCCCCAAAAAATTTATTAGATTCCTGCAACTGATTGTATTATTCAAAAGTTGCATGTAGTGCATTTCTAAATTACGTGTTATTTTTAAGCCCCAACTAAAACATGGGGAAACCAACATTTACAAAGTGTGCTTGCTTTAATAAAACAACTAATTAACAGGTGATGACAAAATGGTATAAAAAAAGAGTTTCTTGGTTGTAGTGCGAGATGGAAGAAAGTGAGTTGATGTTTGAACAAATGAATACTTTCTTAAGTGAGTTGAAGGCAACTTACCTTATTTGTAAATATTGAGTCCTTCAATGTTTTGACGAGGAAACGATCACCCTCTGAGAGGACATACAGAAGAAAACCCCTTATTCAACAGGCTTTTAAAGTTTAGGTTAAGGACTGCAGACAAAAAAAATCGGTGTGGCCTTCAGTCTAGTTTGAGAGATAAGAATACGTCTACCACACGGTATATAGTCTATTCTCAGTTTATTCACACTTTTGAATCAAACCTTTGAAAATTCACACAATGTATGACGTGTTTGGTTGTTTACTAAATATCACATGTATCAAAAGCGTGTTATAATTTTGTTGACATAAAACTACCGTATTTTTTGTTAAATTTAAAATTTAATTATATTTTACTTATAAACTATAAAATTTTATTTATAATTAAATGAATTAAACCAGCTATAAAATAGTCAATTACAAGTAAGAAATAGTTATTATGCAAAATACTGTTACACTGAGTGCGGGCGAATGCGGTGCTCTGTCCCTTTGGTGTAATTCTCTAGACTTGGTTAAGCTTTGTTAGCATAAGGCGGAAGAATATTCTGGAAGTAGGACTTAAGCAGGGCTTCAGAAAAGTTGGAAGTAACCGCGAATAGACTATACGACGAAACGTCGGTTCCTAAAACCAACAAGACGCGGCTCCGGAAGCTGAGATAACCAATATTTCAATAAATTGATTAACCGAATAAAAACGTGCTGTATGTCTGTCTCAGGAATACAGTTGTAGGTTTTATAAGCTGTTCACGGTAAACTGAGCACTTTTGAAAGCCTTGCTCAAGATCTACTTGTATGCACGTTGTGTATTCTTCCACCTTATGTAAAATTAACATTGCTATCGGCCTCATTACTTTTTTCATGCGTCGGTAAAGTGAAAATGAAATTATTAGAAAAGTAAATATTTTACAAATCTGCTTATTTTTACGCTTTGATGTATTAAAATAAATCATGAAGCGAAAGAAATAATTTAACTTATCACAAAAGGTTACCCAACAGTTTTTATTCGACATTAAGATATGGAACTATTTTCCCACCATCGTTACCAACTTAAATGGGCACATGTCACTTAGTGCGCTCGTTAAAATATATGCAGGCACGGGCAGTGACTTTATTCTAAGATTTGTTTCAAAAGTGCTCACTTTATCGTGAACAACCATTACCTCAATACGTCTGTGTAAGCTGGGAAAACTTTCTTTACGATATGGGAATGAAATGAAAGTAATGAAAAGGATACCTCACTATGATGGCTTAAATCGATAGTTCCAGGCGAGATATTTCGTTTGGCATCAAAATCAACGCGCTATCACATCAGGATCTCGAGATATGCTGCCCGGAAATTTTTGCCCGCGCCCAAAATTGCCGCAAGTCGCCGCGGGACCCCATCCGTGCCACGCGCGTGCGCGAGCACCAACTCAAGGTCATGCTCGAATCGTATTCGTATACCCGATGAGAGCACATTCATTTCAATAAGTCACGAAGTTAGAGTGTTGGAATAAATTACCCTGCAAACGTTACGTCCCCATTTCCGTCATGTTCTGTTGGTCTCATTTTAAAGACGTATTAAGGTGGCCGCCTGGGTAGGCAGTCGAACACTGTGCAGAGCTTCAGCAGAAAACGTTTTAATAAAAAACTGTCCAACGTGTCTGAGTGAGTTCTGCTTACGAATAGCATTTAATAAACGTTACGCGTCTGTATACGTTTTCCAAATCCTCCATTTCTCTGTAAAGCATGTTTTTGTGATAGTGAAAATGGCTCAAACGGGTGTTTTCACGGTCATTTCTATTTACGAACATTCCGGTACAAAACATTAAAAAACGGATAGAGTCATGCATCAAACCTTTATTTTTATTATTACGTCATAAAATGGTAGGGTCTCCGCTGAAAGTCTCATAGAGGCGCGTTATCGACGGCAAGACTGCACGCCAGTCCAGTGCTTTGCGCGTAGAGGCGATGAGAGAGCTGATGCGCACGTCTCGGTCGTCCCTAGCACTCCCAAGCTTTCAGGCCTCAGACGTGCGAAATTCCTTCAACTAGGCAGCCACCCTAGCGTCAAAAACATTCTGGCCATCTACGCTTCACAGGTTTTTGACTGATCGTTCTTGAATTCAAAGCCCCATAACAGCGGCTGCAATAAAGCGTCAAATATTAGCGTCGTTCCAGCCCTTGCAGCGAAACTACACTTGTGGCAGGGCGCCAGTTTTCAAAGAGCGGATGTGGACCGGTTTCTAAACGTTTCACGTCACGTTAATGGGCAAACAAAGGAGGGATTATTATTTTTTTTTTTATTTAACTGTCGCGTCGCTATTGCGCAGGTAACAAATTGCTGTTTAATCTGTCAGCCACCGCTCGTCGAAACAGAGGATGGCCGAGCATGTTTTCCCGACTAGTTTTTATCCGGTTGTCATTATTGTCACCTGCGTGATAACACACTTCCAATCCGGTCTTACAGTTTACAGTCGCCTGTCAGTTTCATTAACCATTGACTACATAGACCGTCGTGTACATATGATACAACAGCAACACTGGAATTCGTACCTTGTGTTATATTCTTATTTTATTATTTTAAAAAAAAGCAATCGTTTTGAAAGAATATATGCAAGGCATATAACATATAAGGCATGCACGGCAAGGAAAATTAGTTTATACGATTGCCAAATTTTGATCATTGTAAATCTTGCTGTGGCGTAACAGACCGACAAAAAAAATCCACAAGCATCGATTTCAAGTTTGCCGTGACGTGGACGCTGCTAGAAACGTCGTCTTGGTCGGTCTGGGGATAGTCGATATTCATTGGAGAAACAATCGTCAGATGAGTTTGTTTGTCCGACCGAGTTTGGACCATTGCACGTACAGCATACATCAAAAGTTTAGAACCACGCAAGATACAAACGAAAACTTCCACTTTATATGATATAGGACATAAATTAATAACAGTCGTAGGAAAACACACTAGAATTATTTGATATTTCTTTTAAAAAAACTTTACTAAAAATTAGGTAGCATACTAACACTTAATGGTGTTCCTAATACATTGTTTTCAAATGTGTATTATGCACCTGACTTAAAAAAAGTATTTGTTTGATACATATGCCTTATAAAAACCCTACTGTGCTGCAATTTCCTGTTGTGTTTTGTTGCACATACCCACGCCAACAGTTTGCCACATAATGTTCGGCAATACCATACTTTTTTCCCCATTTTATACACAACGGCACGAAACTTCCACTGCGACTGTTCGTCTTAACATGAATGTTATATTTTGAGTTGAAAGAGATCTTACTAATGCTGGAAACCCCTTCTCGTTAGTTCAACTGGTAAGAAACACATTTAGTTTTTCCAATTTAGCGAATTTATAGCTAATTTCTCTTACAATGTGGATTCAACTGACAAAAATAAAATACTTGTTTTTGCAAATTTATTACGGCCCTCGTTTGATTTTCTCTTTCAAGTGTATTTATAAAGGCAGTTATAAAAATAATAATACACGAAAATATCTGTAAAATAATTCTGTCTGCATAACCTTTTACACAAAAATGTGTACGATAATTCCAGGTTTATGTAATCGTTCCAAGATAAGAAACTTGCAAATTATTTAACCAATTTCGATCATTTAACCACGCTTTGTGTTTTAACAGTAACAATATTAGAAAATTATATAACATAGATTGAACGAAAAGTTTTAAACCAGGGAATCATTTTAACAAACTTACTAATGGTCTTAAATTTATGACGGCACTGTAAGGTCCGAACTTGTAACTTTTTTATTTCAATTATGTGCTTAACTATAGTCCATTAATATCTGCGGTTCCTTATACGCCAGAGACAGCATCGTGAGATGACCACAGACTCGTAACATTCCCCCGGTAAAATTATTTCTAAAAAAATATATATAAATTTTATATGTAAGGAGCAAATGTAGTGTTGAGTTTAGCCAGTTGTAGGTGCGGTGCAGAATAGCAGCAGCGGAGTTCGTCCCTTCTGCTTCTGCGCCTCTCCCGCTCATAGACGCCCGCCCGGGCTGGGGTTTGGTCCTGACTTACGTAAGGGGAGCGGAGTGGGCAACCTGTGCAGGCCAGGCTTTCTTCCTCCTGTTCAGGCGCGCTGAACACCAGCGTACAGCGAGATAACGACGAACGTCTTTATATCTCAAAGCGAGTGTGGCGGGCTGCGGTAACGTTTTAGCTATCTGGAGTTATATTGGTTTCCCGATAACGAAGTGCCGGGAAAGGTGTTTGCAATCGTATCACATGGACAACCCACGTGCCTCCGCGCTGATATAGGCGCAGACACGAATATATGAAAATCCTTCATTAGTAAGCATATTTACATAAAACTTTTATTAATATTCAATTTGGCTTGGGGAAAAAAGTCATCGTTCGCCTTTTTTTCACTAGCTCTGGCAAGAACCTGGACCAATAGGCGTTCCCGAATCTAAATCTCGCGATACACCACTGGATGAAACTATAGCCTCTACCGCCATAGGCGCAGACATCTTGTTTCCATTAGGAGGGGCAGGTCAATAACTCTCTGTGACAGTACCCATGTTAATAATACCTTCTCTCTCTCTCTCTTTCTCCCCACCACCTTCTTCCTCATGTTGCGCACTGTATGTTTGTGCATTGCGGTTAAAGACTGTTCACGGTAAAGTGAGCAGCACTCTTGAAATCAACCTCTGAAAATGTCACTGCCCCTGCCTGCGTTTATTTTAACGGGCACACTGACTGGTACACGCCTTGTAAAGTTGGTAACAACGGAGAGAAAATAGTTCTATGTCTTAACGTTGAATTTAAAGTGCTAGGAAAACATTTGAGGATACTCAAAACATTGATTTTACTTCCTGTATTTTTAACGCATGTAAGTGTAGGAATTAGTAAAATGATAAGATATTCACTTTTCTAATAAGTTCACAGTTTTACTCGATCGGCGCGTGGATAAAGTGACCAGGCCCATAGCAATGTTAATATTCAGTATGGCGGAAGCACACGGAATGTGCATACAAGCAGATCTTAAGCAGGGCTCACAAAATTGCTCACTTTACCGTGAACAGCTTTAATACTTATTTCACTTGGGCCAAGGTTTTTAAGTATTGAAATAAAACACTTTCTACTTAAATACTGCTGTTTTTTTATAAAAGACATATTAACAAGTTAGGCCTATATTTTGTAAAGAATAAGGCAAGCAGTCTACAATGAGTTATAATTACTTATTACAAACTGGAGTACTAGCAACCACTGTTTATCAAACCAAGTGGGTGACACCGGTGTAAAAAGTGGAGGGGCGACCACTCTCATTGCCCCCCCCCCCCCAAANCCACGGTAATGACGGCATATCTGTCCGATGTGTCTGGTGTGGAAGGTGACGGACTTCTGTTCGGGAGGCCCCGGAGCCTGGGAAGTACTGCATTTTACTAATGTTACTTCTACTCAGGTTGGGAAAATCAATGTTAAAAGTTTGGCAACTAAACATTTTCGCCATTAGGTAAGCGCTAGTGTCACATGTGTACCAGACTTTTCTCTATTTTATACGTTAAAAAACAGGATAATTGCAATAAACATTAATCACATATAAAATAACTACGTAACTTAGTAAAATCTTTCTCTTTTATCATTCACGTAGACTAAAATTGTATTCTAAAATGACCTCTTTGGAACACTGAGCACCTAGCGGCGGAAATTTTCCCTATGCCAAACTCTCTCTTAAGAAAACTCGTTTTGTTCCTAACCTGAGTAGAATTAACCTTTGTTTTGCCGAGCCGTTTACTGCACAAGAGAGCGTTCTGCTCCACTCAGCCTCCTGAACACCACTACGTCACTGTCACTCGTGTGGAGGTTAGCGATCACGCCTGCGAGGAACAGTTTTCTGACAGCAGTCGTGTTCGACTGTGCAGTCATTATTGTTACCATTGTAACAATTCTCAAGATACAATAAATTGTAGAATTTCGAAGTAACAAGTGGGAGTCACGGTGGCTCAGTTGGTTAGACGGTGGCTCAGTTGGTTAGGCACTGGCCTCCTACATCTGAAGTGCCCGGTTCGAGCCCTGGCGGCTGTGAAATCTTCGGAAGGGAGGTTATCATGTGCGGAGTGTGTAAGACGCTGCCGTGGTGTGGGAATTTTCTCGGGCTCTCCCGTTTCCTCCCCCGGTCTTCATTCCGCTGTCACCGCCCCCATCTACATTATTCGGGCTGGCCGAAGCGACAGGTCTGTCCCTCGGGTAAGGCAGCCAGTCTCCATACCACCAACCTCCTCTCGTCCATACGCGACTCTGCCGCCGGCGGGAACCACATGTGGATTTTTTTTTTCAATGTACGAAGTGAAGATACATTAGTACTATTTTATGTCTCCCAGCTTCATGTTACCAAATAATATTTCTCAACAATTCGTTGTCACGGTATAGCTCCACAGACTTTAACGTTCCATCATCATTCCATTTCTTATTAACTTCAAGATCGACTAATTTAGCTGTCCGCATTCCGCAAGTGGCATATGGGAACGGGGTATATCATAATTTTATGTAACAGTATTTACATTAATGAAATAAAATCGGTATTTTAAAACCATTCTGATATTATTTCATATTGGTTTTAAAACATTCACAGTACAGTTTCATGTCAATGGGAAAAGTTTTTTTTTTGGGGGGAGGGGAGTTATGCCCCTTGTTGCTGCCCCCTCCCCTTCTCTTTCTGGATACACCCTGATACAGTATGTACTGCACAGACTACTGACTGCATCCAACTGAGCAAGTGTGGGTGTTTACACAGGACATTCAGAGTGCATTGACGGGCAGCAACGATGACGGGGGGAGGGGGTGCAGGGCAGGGACCATCCTCCCCCGTGCTGGTAATCTGAGGGGGCAGGGAGAGACAATGTTTAAAACATAGAAATAATTATCTTAAAGATAATTCCACTAGAAATATTTGAAATTTTTTTCCATGAACTTAGGAGAAAAGGAGAAAATTGTTTCCTACGTTTTTTTTCGGCTGACACTGACGAAGCATGACGAGTGCGTATATAAATAAACTGCTTTCTTCAGTAACCGAGACCACGCCAGTTATCTAACGATCTCACATTTCACCGAGAACTACCCCTGTCTGTGGTTCCTAACTTAAGTTCATTATAGACAAACTATTTATATTTACAAAAACAATTACATTTGTATTTTTGTATTGATTACTACGTCAGCTAGCGTCCTGAATGTGATATTTTTGCAACAACTTGATACCGTCATGAACAGCATAATGTTAGAAGAACTTTCCCATACTTGATTGATAAAAAAGTGTAAATAAGCAAGACAGTAGGCATGCATTAAATTATTTGACAGGACAGAAAAGCTGATGTGATGGTCTCTGATTGGCTTGTCCCTCCCTCCTCCAGTCTTCTCTAGACATTAAGATAATACTGCTCCCCTCTACTCCTGGACACGACCATCTATTCGCCCTAGTGTTCACATTAATCAAAAGTAAAAATGCGAGTCGCTAATCGCCATTCTACTCGGTCTCAGTGTAAACTAGGCTTTATTGTCAGCGCTTGTGATGTTTCTACAAACGCTGCGAGATTTCTTTCGTAGAAACACCTCTACAACCCTCCGTAATAGGAAGTGCGAAATAACGGCGAAGGTTCTTAGCAGCCTCTGCGATGCTACAGAGACTAGCCGAACGTCAGGTACGCTCTATTCATGATATTTTCACACTTTATGATGTTACCAATGAGACTATATAGTCTTAACAATAATAACCTACACAGACTTAAGTGCAACGGAGTTTGACGGTACGTAAAGGTAAAATGAGTGTGAAAAACAAGGTAAGTATAATAAAAGTATTTACTAAACAATAATTAAATTTTCTTTACAGTGCAATGTAAGGCAATGTGGTACAATACAATATTTCTTTTTGTTTGTTTTGCCTAAGAAACCGACAAATATAAAATACACAAATGCCTAATTAAATCCCCATATGCAACATTTAAAATTCTCAACATTCAATCGCCTTAATATGTACTGACTGTAAAAAGTGAAACAAACGGGACAAAAGCTATCTGAATATGCTGTAAGTGGGAACAAAACCCCCTTATGGTCGGCCCACAACTATACCAAAGGCAATGAAAAATTAATGGCACGACACGCACGAAGGTATCAGTAAAAAAACAAAGGCGTTAACGAATTACAATTTAAAATGGTACTCCTTGACTTCGGGCTTTATGCGCACCGCTAACAAAATGCAATCTAAAAAAAACGGAAACATTGGAAAAGGTTTAAGGGGTTTAAAGGCCTCAAGGTAGCGGAGCGTACCAGCCTGCCGTCTGGTACCCTTACAGTAATAATCACACTAGTCTTCTCAGGCCTAACAGAAATATTACAAGTTACTGGCAGACGTAAAATTACAGCACTCCGTGAAAAACACGGCAATTTGGTACATCATGAACAAACGGCCAAAGCCGATAAAATCTGCCTCCAATAATAATATTTAAAAAAAAAACAGACTCCATATCTTGGTGCACATTGTCGTAGTACCCTATAAATACTTACGCCGACCAGGAATATGAGCTGAAACACTCATGACGACCTCGCAGAAAGTGAGCGGCCTTTCAGTTCATCATCACTGGGACGCTACTCCCTCAGCGCGGGGGAGGTACAGGACCTGTGAGGGGCCCTAGTCCTCCCACTTGTCTGTCATAATCGAGTCCATGTTGGGGACAGTTAGCCAGACCCACCTGGCTGTTTTCAAATTGTATATAAACTGCGGTTAGCCACAATCAAATTCTCCCAGTGCTCTGGACTATCGCCTGGAGTCTGTACCCATGCTGTGACTCCTCTTTCTCCGTGCCTGAGGGGGAAAATGGGTAGTGAAGTTAATTTCGCGGAATTTTAAAGTTACAGGACATTTAGTNTAAAAAAAAAACAGACTCCATATCTTGGTGCACATTGTCGTAGTACCCTATAAATACTTACGCCGACCAGGAATATGAGCTGAAACACTCATGACGACCCCGCAGAAAGTGAGCGGTCTTTCAGTTCATCATCACTGGGACGCTACTCCCTCAGCGCGGGGGAGGTACAGGACCTGTGAGGGGCCCTAGTCCTCCCATTTGTCTGTCATAATCGAGTCCATGTTGGGGACAGTTAGCCAGACCCACCTGGCTGTTTTCAAATTGTATATAAACTGCGGTTAGCCACAATCAAATTCTCCCAGTGCTCCGGAGTATCGCCTGGAGTCTGTACCCATGCTGTGACTCCCCTTTCTCCGTGCCTGAGGGGGAAAATGGGTAGTGAAGTTAATTTCGCGGAATTTTAAAGTTACAGGACATTTAGTTCTGTTGCATGTCCCTGGCAGGGGGCTTGCGACAGTTGGTTAGTTGAAAAGCGGAAGTTAATGCCAAAGTGAATGTAGTTAACATCGGTTTATTAAAATGTCATATACATTACCGGTATATATATATTTATATACACACACAAATTTGCCCCCTCTTCCAGAGCGACGCACTCTCCCCTTAAATGCGCTGTGCAAAGTTCATCGCCAGCGAAGGGGGCGAAGCCAACTCGATGGAACAGCCTCGCAATCAATTGAGGCCTAGCTCAAGCTTGATCCGCTGAATATGCTGCTCGTGGCTTCGGCGGTGGCGACGACGACTGGGGCAGCAGATTACACTCAGTGAACGGAAAATGTTTGCATCTTCATAGCTCAGCGCCCAAAACTATTCAGTTCAAGCAAGTTAAAACGACTAATAGGATAACGTGCGTACGCCACGTTAAAATGAATCAAACCTTTGAAAAATCACCCCGTGAGTAAGGTATCTGATTGTTTCCTAAATACTTCATGTATTGCAATCATTTTATACAAATGGTAATTTTAAAGTATCCTAATTTTGGCTAAATTGAACTTTTACTTATATTGTCTCTATAAATGATATTTCATTTTATTATTAACATGTATAAGAACAGAGAGAAAATAGGTGTGTTGGCAATTCTTAGTAAGAAATAGTTCTTATGTAAAATATTACTAAACTGAGTGCGCACAAATGCGGTGCGTTGTCCCTTTAGTGTAATTTTCAAAACTCGGTTANGTTGTCCCTTAAGTGTAATTTTCAAAACTCGGTTAGCTTCGTTTGCATGAGGCGGAGGAATAGCCTATAAGTAGAACTTCAGGAGGGCTTTAAAAAAGTTGGAAATTACCATGAATGGAGTATAAGGAGTTTGGCTGTGGATGTACCAACTTCTCAACGTTGTACAGTTCATGCGCTAGTAGTGAGGAGCGAGTGCCGGGTGTGGCGCTTTTGTGCGGGAGTACTCAATGCAACGTGTAGCGAGTATAGTTTATTCGCGGTTTCTTCACAATTTTTGAACCAAACCTTTGAAAAATCACCCCGTACCTGGTGTGTTTGGTTGTTTCCTAACTATTTCGTGCATCACAACCGTTTTATACTTGTGTTTACATAAAAGTACCGTATCTTTGGTTAAAATTAATGTATACTTATATTTAATCTATAAATAATAAAATTTAATTTATAATTCATATGAANTCTTTCTCCGTGCCTGAGGGGGAAAATGGGTAGTGAAGTTAATTTCGCGGAATTTTAAAGTTACAGGACATTTAGTTCTGTTGCATGTCCCTGGCAGGGGGCTTGCGACAGTTGGTTAGTTGAAAAGCGGAAGTTAATGCCAAAGTGAATGTAGTTAACATCGGTTTATTAAAATGTCATATACATTACCGGTATATATATATTTATATACACACACAAATTTGCCCCCTCTTCCAGAGCGACGCACTCTCCCCTTAAATGCGCTGTGCAAAGTTCATCGCCAGCGAAGGGGGCGAAGCCAACTCGATGGAACAGCCTCGCAATCAATTGAGGCCTAGCTCAAGCTTGATCCGCTGAATATGCTGCTCGTGGCTTCGGCGGTGGCGACGACGACTGGGGCAGCAGATTACACTCAGTGAAAGGAAAATGTTTGCATCTTCATAGCTCAGCGCCCAAAACTATTCAGTTCAAGCAAGTTAAAACGACTAATAGGATAACGTGCGTACGCCACGTTAAAATGAATCAAACCTTTGAAAAATCACCCCGTGAGTAAGGTATCTGATTGTTTCCTAAATACTTCATGTATTGCAATCATTTTATACANCCTTTGAAAAATCACCCCGTGAGTAAGGTATCTGATTGTTTCCTAAATACTTCATGTATTGCAATCATTTTATACATATGGTAATTTTAAAGTATCCTAATTTTGGCTAAATTGAACTTTTACTTATATTGTCTCTATAAATGATATTTCATTTTATTATTAACATGTATAAGAACAGAGAGAAAATAGGTGTGTTGGCAATTCTTAGTAAGAAATAGTTCTTATGGAAAATATTACTAAACTGGGTGCGCACAAATGCGGTGCGTTGTCCCTTAAGTGTAATTTTCAAAACTCGGTTCGCTTCGTTTGCATGAGGCGGAGGAATAGCCTATAAGTAGAACTTCAGGAGGGCTTTAAAAAAGTTGGAAATTACCATGAATGGAGTATAAGGAGTTTGGCTGTGGATGTACCAACTTCTCAACGTTGTACAGTTCATGCGCTAGTAGTGAGGAGCGAGTGCCGGGTGTGGCGCTTTTGTGCGGGAGTACTCAATGCAACGTGTAGCGAGTATAGTTTANAAGTGTAGCTAGTATAGATTATTCGCGGTTTCTTCACAATTTTTGAACCAAACCTTTGAAAAATCACCCCGTACCTGGTGTGTTTGGTTCTTTCCTAACTATGTCGTGCATCACAACCGTTTTATACTTGTGTTTACATAAAAGTACAGTATCTTTGGTTAAAATTAATGTATACTTATATTTAATCTATAAATAATAAAATTTAATTTATAAATCATATGAATAAAAACCAGTGCGAACATAGGTGTGTTGGTAATGCCTAGTAATAAATAGTTCTTATGCAAAATATTGTTACACTGGGTGTGCACTAATGCTGTGAGTTGTCCCTTTTCTGTAATTTTCTAGACTAACTTTGAGCTTTGTTTGCATGAGGCGAAGGAATATCCTGGAATTAGAACTTTAGCAGGGCTACAGCAAAGTTGGAAGTAACCATTAATGAACTATATATGTTAATTTGTGTTGATTATGTCGAGACTATTGCCATGCAAAGTAGTGGGACATATTTACTGAATGTTTCTTGTGAGTTGAGGTTCTGTTTAGTTTTTTTGGGAAATACATACAAGTAAATAAATTAATGTTATTTCCATTTTTCAATTAAATAAAACTTTCGCCTCGTTAAGAATATGCCTTCACCCAGAAATTGTAGTAATTTTTTTATTATTATGCATACACTGAAAAGAAACGCTTTTGAGCACCCCGAAAAATTTACAGAAAATAATGTACACGAGTAGTTATAAATAGTATGTTCTGGCCGATCTGGCTAATGGCTGAGGCGATCTAGTAGTTCCCTTTTTTCCTTGTGGAATTTCCCTTTTTTCCTCCGGCTCTATCATTCAACCTAGGCTCTTCATGCTCTTGCATTCCGATTCGTTTTCTCATGCTCTGGCATTCTGATGTTATTATTTATCATGCTCTGTCATTCCTTCCTGCCTCTCTCTCGCCCATTCTATCACTTGGTTTTTTCATATTCCTCCCATTATCTTTTACTTTCTCTCTTGTGTCTTTTTTCTCACGCTCTCTCATTACTTCCTGTCACTCGATCTCTTGTATGCCTTGGGGGAAAGGTATCTCAAATTTCTTCTGATCTCCTTCATTTTCTCTCTTGTCGTCCTTCTCTCTCTCTCTCTCTCTCTCTCTCTTGCTTTTCGCATCCCCCATCTTGGATTTTCCCTCATCACCGTTGTTTACTGTAGGTAGCTATATTTGATTCCCGCATCTGCCACCAGAGTGTGCTAAGCCATCTTTAATTCCCGCACCTGCCGCCAGTCGGCTGCTGTAGGCGGCGATATTTGATTCCCGCACCCTCAACCAGTGTGTTTGAAGGTTTACAGTTCGCGGCTAGGAGCATTGGTACCAGCGCGGCCATTCTGTGCATGTGTTGGTTAATTAATCGCCTACAGAGGCGTGCTAGCATCGGGGAGGTGAGTTCAAATGGTGGCTGCCAGCAGCGCTGGGAATATTTTTAATTGTTTCGGAACTCAAAAAATGTAGGAGGCTTGCGGTTTCGATCCGGCCAGCCTTCGGTCGCCAGTCGGGCGTCTTGACCACACGATCACCATTTCATGGGAAGTGTTAGGAGATGAAATAAAGTTAATACACGTATCGGCCTATGTACTATGTAAGTTCACGCAATCACATGGCTGCTATCTGCGGAGCCATTACATTGTTATGAGAAGAAATATAGTAGATACCCGCATCGGCCTACGCACTCTCAAAACAATAAACTCATCATAATCGCAACAAAAAAAACTGCGGGGACCACACGCGCACACATACACGTGTCTTATATGTGTAAAAGATATATAAAATTAATAGTGTGTTAGAAAATAGCATCACTCTAACATTCAGAAAAAAAGTAATTATATGTATATAAAATTTTGGCAGGTCGCATCTCTACATAAAAGTTATACGTGTCCATACACGCATACACGCACGTCTGTCTGACTCTCCAACTTGTTCGGGCATTCGAGAGCGCGCGCACACTGCTGTACCTCCAACTTGCCTGCGCTCGCATGGTAGGGGATGTAGCCGGCACTCGCACGCAGGAAACATTTATTTTCTATAGTTATGTAACAACTTTCAGTAGGATAAAAAACACTAATCACACTTACACGACCTCGTCAGCAGAAGCAGCGTGGTCACTCTCTCACCACTCTCGCAAGGGTGATGATGAAGTCCGCAGCATCACCCTCACACTTTACAATCTCATGGCATAACCATACAGTTCCCGGGCTTGGGACCGTGGCAGTACACTAAGCTAGCAAAAACACCACTGAAAATTTCCTTATGTGCAAACAAGTCATGTAAATGTATGCGTATAACAAAAACACCAGTGGCGTCGCAAGCATAGTGCCCTGGCGGCTTACGATGCTGCAAACGAAAAAAAACGACCCAACAAAAAAAATCAAAGTAGACAAAGGAGCTCACATACCTACGGATTACAGCAACAGAAGAAGAGTACAGTACAGTAGATGTACATAAAGAAANTAGACAAAGGAGCTCACATACCTACGGATTACAGCAACAGAAGAAGAGTACAGTACAGTAGATGTACATAAAGAAAAAATGGGTGGGGGGGAGGAGGACAGCGCTGTAAAAAAAAAAGTAAATGCAAATACGATTCGACCGTTAGTTATTTATTACAGTGCTAGTGTAATACAAATACCATTTCACATTCACAACCCCTGCTAGGAAAACCGTTGAGTCCCCCAGAAAATGGCTATAAACCCCAGGTCGGAGAGCCAACACAGACGCCAAATCCCGTGTTCAAGTACGTGCATGAGCGATTGTGGAATGCGAAATAGTATACACATCACGACATATCGATAACATGCCTGACAAGATAAGTATACCTCTTGCATGGGCTACAGCATGCCACCATTAAACAGCGACACCATCCATCAACAGCAACATCTCTGACAAGATAAATACAGCTCTTGCATGTGCTACAGAATGCTGCTGGAAAAAACACATCATTGGAACAGTACACACACACAGCAGAACATATCGGTAACATGCCTGACAAGATAAGGATATCTCTTGCATGGGCTACAGCATGCCACCATCCATCATCAACAACAGCATACCTTGCAAGATGAATATGGCTCTTGCATGAGCCATATTCTGCTGCTAGAAAAAAAGCACATAAATTNCAACAGCATACCTTGCAAGATGAATATGGCTCTTGCATGAGCCATATTCTGCTGCTAGAAAAAAAGCACATAAATTTAATAAATCAACACACACACATGTCATTTGTTGTGGGAAAAGGGAATGGAAGTGCTTCAGTTTCGACAATTCCGGGGCGAGGAACTGCCTTCTACTATGTTGCTCTCCCGGGGACGGACACATATATGATGATACATGCCTGTCCCAGAGGTGTGGGTACAGAACATCAACCATGATATCCATAAGGGACTGTATGTATCCCANTATGATACATGCCTGTCCCAGAGGTGTGGGTACAGAACATCAACCATGATATCCATAAGGGACTGTATGTATCCCATCATCGCATATTTGACGTTTGTCGTCCATCGACGAAAGAGCCAGTTTGTTAGTACATTGTGTATACACTTCGTGATGATGCGACCTAATGATGTTGACCTGTTTTTTCATTACTTGTTTGTTCAATAATATACGTCTATAATCGTCTAAGGTGGTTATATTTTACACTACACTCTTCTGTATCCCTTTGGTTCGCTTCACTGCCTTATCCTTTCATGTATAGGCATATAGCTTCGCACTCAGCTCGACAAACTCTATCATATAATTTCCTCCGCACTCATCCTTGAATTTTCCAATCACCCTTGCATTGGCGGGCGAGTAGTAGGGATTGGTGGGAGGGTAGGCACTAGTGTCGAACTCGGCCATAAGTGCCGGGTCTGAGGCGAGGTCTCTGTAGAAGTCGGGACAGCTGATTTCCACCACAAATGAATCAGTGTCTGTATATATCAGACTCGTGTTATCGCCATACTGTGCCCACATGACATCGTAGTGGAAGCGATACATGAGACATGAGATTCTTCGACAGATCAAGTACAGTGAAGCCAGTGTAGATGATCTTATCGAATGTATGTTCATGATTTAATTGAACCAATGCGAGAGATTCATTATATACAGTTCTGCATTTTAAAGCCGGTTTTGCGATAAGTTTCTTCGCATGTAGTTTGGTGCATACAAGTTCCATGCGCTGGCATTTACGCTTATTCTCCATAAGCTTACCATACATAGCATTGTTCATCAGCTTGTAAAAGTCCTTCTCGAAGGTTTTCGTGGCTGCCTTGCGTTTCTAAGTATTCACGTCAATAAAACGTCTCAGCCACTCCTTCTGGTTGAATTACTATATCCTGTGTACAGCCTTCAGCCGTAACCCATGATTCAATGCCTGCTTGAGTATAACATAGTGCACAATATACTTATTCTTCGCTTCAACGGTAGTCATGAGCTTGGGTTGTTTGGTCCGATTATGGGGAAGGGGGGGGGCACTCATTTATCGGCAAGAACGGAAGATCTTTATGGTCCTCGTGCAATGCAGTAGGGTACTCTACATCCACCTCCAGTATGTATTCCATATCTCCATCGTCCGGCACATACATGACATCAATTTCCTTACCGGCCGATTTGAAATTGATGTGTGGCATCAGTAGAAACATTGCCCATCCATATAAATTATTGGCATCTACATACTGGAGGCAGGTAGATGGCCTACTGGCATCGTACATGGCAGGGACATCCTTATTATTCACCACTGCATAATGATTGACACACAGGATCACCCCTCCCTGGATGTACCAGCCTCGATAAACATATGGATGTCGTAGCCTACGATGAGATCTAACANACACAGGATCACCCCTCCCTGGATGTACCAGCCTCGATAAACATATGGATGTCGTAGCCTACGATGAGATCTAACAACCTGTGTCTTCCGTAACATTGCATTGAAGGAGAATCCAGGGGCACTCACTAGCGGACACAATCCAGTCCGTACATTGTCAGACATAGCCCCCGGAAGTTCTCGAACACATCGCATAATATCAATATGTCCATTTTTAAATATAACTCCAAATACACCTTTAACATGCTGCATCCGAATTCCTCCCAGACCGTTTGCACATGATGGTAATCCTCTTTGGTAATGTCGTAGCCTGTGAGGCGGTTGTAAAAAGCCTCAATGGGTGGCAGCTGTGGATCGGCCTGCTTCCTCCACGAGTCGACATAGTCGTAGACGAAAACTCCTTTCCGAGTTACCAACTCGAGCTGCCAGTGGTTGAAGAACATCGCCGTAGTTTTTAATTCGCTTGACGGCAGGTTCTGTGCAATTGTTGCGAAGCTGGTAGACATGAATCTAAATGTGTCTATAAATTGAATTGTGAATTTGTCGCTCAAACGGCAGTCTCTTGGGGCAGGGGTGGAGCTTGTTAGAATTATTACATGCTGCCCCGATAAAGTCACCGGTAAAATGATCGTGGTCATGAACCTTGCGGTTATCGCAGGTGAAGGGGCCGGAACAATGGTAGCAGGTGGTGGCCAGTGCGTAGCCAGTCCGTTTGTTAGAAGTCATCGCTCGCATAGGCTCTCACTGGCTACATATCTCCATCACGAGATTGCGAATCCTCACGATTTCCTCCATGAATTTCTTCGATGTGTCCTCCCCGGTATACAGGTGCACATCTGTGAGCAGGCTGGATGTCTTGGAGGGTGGTATTACTGTGTTATCCACCTTGATGTAGATACCATAACTATAGGGCTCGTNAGCAGGCTGGATGTCTTGGAGGGTGGTATTACTGTGTTATCCACCTTGATGTAGATACCATAACTATAGGGCTCGTGATTCTGGTACCTATAGGTGTAGGAAGCATCCGGATTCGGCTGAAACGACTGGACCAGCACTAACATGACTCCAAAGTCAGCGTACACTACTATAGGTACCTTATCGCCATTATGATAGTTATGAAACTTGAGCAGGCACAGGAGGCTTGCCATTCTTCTCCGGCTGAGGCATATTGGCATGGACAGGTGCTCACGCACATATCTTGCTGTGAAATTGCCTCTGTAAGAAAAAAATCTTTCCCACGTGCACGCGAGTGACGGCTACATTCCGTACCACGTGGGCACAGACAAGTTGGAGGTACAGCAGTGTGCGCGTGCTCTTCTCGAATGCCTGGACAAGTTGGAGAGACAGACAGATGTGCGCACATGATCGAGACACACGTCCATTGCTGCACAATTGTCTCTGTATGAATGCATATAACTTTTATGTAAAGATGCGCCTGCCAAAATTTTATATATATAATTACTTTTTTCTGAATGTTAGAATGATGGTATTTTTTCATGCTATTAATTTATATATATATACATATATATATAACACGTATAAGATGCGTGTATGTTTGAACACAGTGCCTGCTGCAGTCCTTTATGCAATGATAATGATGAGTTTATTGTCTGAAGAGTGCATAGACCAATGCGAGTATTTACTATATTTTTTCTCCTAACTATGCAATGGCGATTTATATATATAAAGTCGGGGACTGTCCACATGCAGGGATAGTAATAATTTTATATGTATTCGTCGTTAAGAATCGTCTTCTTCTAGATGCCACAGTGGTCTTGTGGTCAAGACACCCGACTGACGACCCAAGAAGTGTCGGAACGATACTGCACGCTCCCAGGTATTTTTTAAATTCCAAAATACCTACCGACTAAAAAAAATTCACAGCGCTCCTGGCGGCTACAGTTTGAACTCACCTCCCCGATGCTAGTGCGCTCCTGCAGATTATGAGTAAACCAAAACATACACAAAATGGCTGTGCCGATACCAGCGCTCCTAGCCATGAACTATAGAACTTCAAACACACTGGTGGTGGGCATGGGAATCAAATATGGCCGCCTACAGCAGCCGTCTGGTGGCAGGCATGGGAATTTAAGTTTTCTTATCACACTTTTGTGGCAGATGCGGGAATCAAAGATGGCTGCCTACAACANGGCAGGCATGGGAATTTAAGTTTTCTTATCACACTTTTGTGGCAGATGCGGGAATCAAAGATGGCTGCCTACAACAGACGACTGGTAATGGGAATTCAATATGGCTGCCTACCACAGACGATGGTGATGAGCGAACATCCAAGATGGAGGACATGAAAAGTAAGAGATAGAATAAAGAAGACTGGAAGAAATATGAGAAAAACCCCAAGGGATAGAACAGACAAGAGAGACAGGAAGGAATGAGAGAGCATGAGAAAAAAGACACAGAAAAGAAAGTAAAGGAGACCAGGAAGAATATGAGGAAAACTCCAAGGGAAAGAACAGACGATAGAGAGGCAGGAAGGAATAACAGAGCGTGAGAACAAATAATATCGGAATTTCAGAGCGGGAGAAAACTTATCGGAATGCAAGAACGTGAAGAGACGAGGTGTAATGATAGAGCAGGAAGGAAAAAAGGGAAATTCTACAGGGAAAAAAGGGAAATCCAAGATGGCTGCTGCTGACAAGGAATGGCAGTGCAGGAGGTTTCGATGTGACATCATCCAGCAGCCAGGTGTACCAGAGCATACTATTTATAACTNAAGGAATGGCAGTGCAGGAGGTTTCGATGTGACATCATCCAGCAGCCAGGTGTACCAGAGCATACTATTTATAACTACTTCAGCGCAAAAAGAAAGCTTGCGTTGAAATGTTGGGCCCGATTACTAACTATTTTCCTTGTATTACGGCGGTCATTGTAAAAAAGGGATGCCAAGCCCGCTTTCATCGTGAAATGTTCAGCGTCCTGATCTTAGCTACAGCTAGGGTTGCCAACCGTACTATATATAATATATAGTATTGTATTATATTTTGGCCTGGTGTACTATATACTGTTGAAGAAATATATAGTACGCGAAAATACTATATTTCGGTTTGACCTTACAATGTGCTTCGGGTTGGTCAGTTCTACTATACTAATTTTTATTTTTATTAAATAGCAACACCACTCAGCAAACTGTATGAACGCACCTTACGACTTTGCTTCGACTGACGCGTTGTGCGTGTTTCGGAACGTGAGAACAGTCAATGTCAATGTCATCTATGGTGTGGTTTTGTTTTGGTCATCAAAAATTGCTTAACACGAAATAAATAATAATAAATTGTTAAAGTAAACAAGGGAAGGCGAAAGTGATAGTGAAAGTGAGCTGTTGTTAACCCCTACTAAAGAGCGGAAAGTTTATAAAAGAGAAATAGAGTTAGTCTCACCTTAATAAAAAATTAGCTTCTCATTTACATTAATTTACAATCTGAATGCAATAAAGTATTTCATACTTTCATTATGAATAATAAATTATTAAAGAGTGCACAAAGTGCAAAAAAATATAGCTTTTGTAAATGAGTAATAAATTTGGTGTTTAATAACCATACCTTACACTTTTTTTTAACCTTTTTGCTCAAAATACTATATTTTATTTCAGTGTACTATAATTTTTATTTCTTGGTCTGAAAAATACTATATTTCCCCGAAAAACAGTTGGCGACCCTAGGTACAGCATTGCTGTTCGTGTTGTAAATTATACTATAATCAAGCAGGCCCTTTGGTCATAAACTTTATTTGCATAGCCGCTCGACACAAACGCCATGCAAACCGATTAACCTTATGAACTGAATAGAAGACCCTGTCGCTTTTGGTGGCTTACAATTAACTTGTGCTCTTGTTGCAAAAAAGAGTTGAGTTGAGAGATTTGGGCAGCTCTTAGCAACGAGGCCTTGAGAGCCAATGAGAGTGAAGTGAGGTGAGAATGAAGCAGCGCCGAAACGCAATGGCGAGGGAAACGGGAGATCTCCGAAAAAAAAAAACCGCCGACCAGCGGCACCGTACTGCACAATTTTCACTTGCGAAAATCCGGGAAGTGACCCGGCCGGGGATAGAACCCGGTTCACCTTGGTGGGATGCGAGCAGTCTAAACGCGCAGCCACCGTGGCCCCGTTGTAGGTAGAGTAATCACGGTCATAGGATACATCATCGCATAAAAACAGGTGTGTTTATACATACAAGTCACAAGAGCACAGTGGAGAGTAATACATGTGCTTATAAGGAAGGAAGTCGGGTTACATTACTGGCGAGTGGCTGCTCCGTACAGAGCGTGAGATAGATAGAGAGAGAGAGAGGCGTGTATGAGGGATGCATTCATGCGCGATCCGCTTCCGTCAGTGTGCGAGACGATGACGTCGGTCGAGCGGAATGTTAATAATCGCGGGCAGCAGCAAGCAAGCAAGCAGTTGAACCGGGAGAGAAGACCTCGCGTGTGTCGGCTTCAGCTCGGACTGGTCTCTTGTGAAGCGCCCACGGTTTCACAAACGACTAGGACCGGCCGGAATTTCGTCTTGTCCGACGTCTGGGCATTCCATTGTCCGTCCGCGGACCATGCATTCTTCCGCTAGCTCGGCCTCCTCGGCGCGAGACGCTGCACCGTCCCATGGAACTCTAGTCCACAATAGCATCCACCAACCATGGACTAAAGTTGAGGTAAACCGATCTCGCCAGCTGCGCACAACCAGTCTCCGTGTCCCAACATTGAATTGCTTTCCTGCCGATACGACTATCAAAAACGACGGGGATTGGATTTGAGGTTATAACACTGTTTAGTAAACAAGTGCTTTGAGATGTCTGTATACTTCCTCTGGCCAATTTGGAATGCAGTTAAATTAAAAGGGGCCCGCCTGCTTCGAGTTTTTTTTTTCCGCGTTTGATATCGAGAAGCGCAACAGCTGTAAGGGCTACACTGCCACGCGCATCAAGTGCGCCGTCGCCGCTACGCGCAGGGCTCTGAACTGGCGTGCAGTGTTCTCGTCGTGCTGCGTGTACCTATGGGGCTTTCAGCGGTGACCCTATCATTTTATTGGTGGAAAGTCTGCATCAAGGTTCAATGCATCCCCCTAGATTACTTTTGTGTGTGTATAACGCGTATATTTTGAGATACAGCGCTTTAAAAAAGCAGTTTTTAACTATGCTGGAATGCTCTTAAATGGGGTTTCTAATGTGCGTGACGTCTTGAAAGTAATTAACAGGCATATTCTGAAATGTGTGTTCTTTTCGTACACCAGCATACCGGATGCACATTTTATAGTTTCGTAAAAAAAACTGGATTTAAAACACACTGCAACGTAGTTCGAGCGCCAGGCAGGCGGGCCCCTTAAATTCCAATTGCTAAAAGTATTTTATTCATATAAAAGTGCTTGTCTTTTGAAACTCAAACACGTTCATTGCTGTTGACCATGTGACTTTGACAGTTGTGTTCCTTTGGGGTAGGTCAATGTTGCGTGCATGCGCAGAAGACGAATAAGCGGTGTACCTCATATGGTCACAACGTACGTTACGTATCTACAGTTGCGACACTTAAAGCTGAGCTTTCAAACACTGATACCACAGTGCACTAAATTCAGCGTTATCCAAAGCTAAGATTTCACGGGTTTCGTTTGAATTTTGGTTTATTAAAGTTTTTGTCTCTACAGTCATGTAGTTCCTGCCGCAAACGGGCGACACTAATTATAATATTTCTTCGCTTTTTCTTGGATTTATTCTCGCGACTCCATTTTCACTCCTCGATACCAATACCGCATTATTAACCTTCGCGGTTTGCGCGCGCTAAAATGTAAACCAATAAAACATATTTATTATTAGTCTTCTACCCACTGGAACAATTCCGCGGATGAAAGCTGTTCTTGGGACTTGAGACCTTGCTACACTATGATCGCGAGTTGTGACGTCAGAGGGTCACGAACAAACTGTACTACATGCAGAGTTCATTCAAAAGTAGTACACACACTACCAGAATCGTCATAAAATTACGATTTAAGTTGCATATCAAAGAAGAAAAGAAGCATATACTTTATAATTGTCTTACTTGGTGAAGATTTCTGAAACATCCAGAGTAGAAAAACGTTTAAATATTGATTTAAAATAGACTTCTATTAATTCATTTTTCAAAAAACCTTCAAATAGGGTAATTCTAGCGTAATATGTCACATGTTATTTAATACATGCATTCTACTTTCAGAAGCAACATAAATCGTACTTTTCTGACAATTTGATACTGTGTGTATAGGTCTACTACTAGTCAATGAGCGTTGTATGTTTTACAGTTTGGGTGCACTGCTCCATTGGTAGTCACTCTATAGTCCATCCACGGTTACTTACCACTTTTATGAAGCTCTGCTTAAGTTCTACTTCCAGAATATTCTTCCGCCTCATGTAAACAAAACTTAACCAAGTTAAGGTTTATTCTACTCAGGTTACGAACAAAACGTGATTTCTTACGGGAGAGTTTAGAATAAGGAATTTTTCCGCCACAAGGTGCGCAATGTTCCAAAAGGTAACTTTTAACTGAAGTTTTAAGTTACGTGAATAATAAAAAGAGAAAGGTGTTACTTAGTTACGAAGTTATTTTATATTTGATTTATGATTATTGCAATTATCCAGTTTTTAACGCAGAAAATAGAGAAAATCTGGTACCTTTCCAACACTAGCGCGTGCCTAGTAGCGAAAATTTTCCCTTTGCCGAACTTTTAGCAGAACTATTTCCTACTATAACATTACCAACATACAATTTTCTCTCTGGTTTAAATAATATAAATTATAAATTAAATATTATAATTAACAGATAAAATATAAGTAATAGTTAAATTTAACCAAGAAAAAGATAATTTTACGTTAGCAGAAATATAAAACGCTCGTGATACATGACATATTTAGGAAACAACCAAACACCTCATTAATGGGGTGATTTTTCAAAGGTTTGATTTTTAAAAAACGTGCGACGATGCCGTGAATATACTATACTTCTACATTAACAGCCGCCCTCAGCATAGAGCGGAAGACGTTCAGACGCAAGTTCTCCTGGTTCGACTGGGGACTCTCGAGAGCGGGCGTTCACGTGAACAGCCGGCTCTTCCAAAGTCACCAATGAAACTGACCGCCATTAATCACTCGCTTCTCTTCACCGCTTCTTACGTCACGTGCTTCCGAGATGTATTCTACTGGAAACACTTGCCGCGCGTTTAACTCCCACGGCGTATATAGCATATTTCTCCAGCGGGGGCTCTATCTTTAAAATAAGTTTTTATTTTACCACATTCCCTCCGCTCCTAACCCACGTCAGTTAGCAAGCAAAGGAGGTATTGGTGGCCAAGCTTTTATTTCTAATATAATTTTATTGATTCCCAGCAATAATTAACATTAAATTGCTGATACTTTTATTTACACTTATAGTCAGCTTTACGAGGTAATTAATAATTTACTGTCATAGATCCTATTGGGGAAAACTCCTAAAAACATTTCATTACGATTGAGCAACACTTTATACGTTAGTTTTAAGATGTTTTAGCCAAATTCGAAGAAAATTAGAAAATCTGGGACACTTAAACCTTTCAACTCAAAAATTGTTTTTTTTTTTTTTTTTTCCAATGTAGCTATTTAATCACATACTATATCATTCTTGTAAAATCATTTTTAAGGAACATTACTGTTAATTCACAAAACCAATACTCGGTGCGTTGTTTGGATACCACCTATTATTGTGGTTGTGTTGACAGACGGAAATTTTTTTTTTTTAGCTTTTCGTAGTACAAAGTTTACTCTTCATAACCTGCATTACCTTGTGATGTTCGTCTCATCCCGAATGCATACCCTAAATAATGTTCGATATTGAGTAAAAATAAAAATATAAACTGAACTCGCATATTATTTTATAACGTATGACGAAAATTGCAATAAACAAGAAACTCCAACATAAGCACAATTCGGTGGTCTACGGGGGGTTATGTAATTACAGTGGGGTTCCTTATAACACCCGTGGAGGTCCTTACAACCCCAGTAGAGGTCATTATAATCTCAGAGGAGGCCCTTATAACCCCAGTAGAGGTCCTTATAACCCCACTGTAGGTCATTATAACCCCACTGGAGGTCCTCATAACCACACTGGAGGTCCTCATAACCCCACTGGAGGTCCTTATAACCACAGTGGAAGTCCTTATAATCCCAGTGGGGGTCCTTATAACTCCTTTGTAGATCCTTACAACTCCAGCAGGGGTCATCATAACCGTAGTGATGGTCCTTATAATCCTAGTGAGGGTCCTCATAACCCCAGTGGAGGTCTTTATAACCCTAGTGAAGGTCCTTATAACCCTAGTGAGGGTTCTCATAACCCCAGTGGAGGTCCTCATAACCCCAGTGGAGGTCCTCATAAACCTAGTGGAGGTCTTGTTAACTCCAGTGGGGGTCCTCATAACCCTAGTGAAGGTCCTTATAACCCTAGTGAGGATCCTGATAACCTCAGTGGGGGTCCTTATAACCCCAGTGGAGGTCCTTATAACCCCAGTATAATCCAAGTGGAGGTCTTCATAACCCTAGTGAAGGTTCTTATAATCTTAGTGGAGGTCCTTATAATCTTAGTGGAGGTCCTTATAACCCCAGCGGAGGTCCTTATAATCCGGGCGGGGTCCTCATAACCCCAGTGGAGATCTTCATACCCCAACAGAGGTCCTCATAACCCTGGTGAAGGTCGTTAAAAACTTGGCATAGTGCTCAGACGACCATCTTATAACGCCAAGTAGGTCACGTCAAATACTAGTTGTGGACGTCGAAATTTCAAACACAGGTTTTTATTTCCTTATGCTATGCATGTTATGTGCGCCATGTCNGCGTGCGTCACGTTGGCAACCGGCGACCGCTCTGCCTCTCAAGGTCTGCGCAGCGCAGCGCTCCAGACACAACAACAAAGGCCGGGCTCGGCTGCCCTGAGTCGCGCAAGGCCGCTCCCGGCCCGTTGTCACTGCGCATGCGCCTTTCGACCGTCCTGCTGGGGGCACTGTGCTTACAGTTTTCGTTCCTATAGTCCATTCGTGGTAACTCCCTTACTTTTCTGAAGCCCCGCTAAAGATCTGCTTTCAGGCAGGAACGAAACTAGTTTTCTTATGGGGAATTTGGCATAGGGAAAATTTCCGCCGCTAGGTGCGCAGTGTTCCAAAGAGGTCATTTTTAATTAAAATTTTATCTACGTGAATACTAAAATATAAAGATTTTACTTAGTTACGTAGTTATTTTATTTTTTATTTATTACTGTTGAAATTATTTTATTTTTTAACGTTGAAAATAGATAAAATCCGGTACACATGCGACACTGGAGCTTACCTAGGGGCAAATAATTTTAGTTGCCAAACTAAAAGCATTGAACTTCCCAACGTGAGTGGAATAAACATTAGCTTAACACGAAGATTGAGGTTATGTCATCCTAAAATAAAAACCACTGAACCGATTTCGGTCCAAGTTTATTGACATCTATGGATTATACTGTTACGCGCTCGATGCTCCGCATCCCTCGCGAGCGAGTAAAAGAGGACAGCAGATGTATGATAGCGGTGGCGGCAAGTCAATTGAATGCTTGAATTACAGGCGCGCGCTAAACCTAGATAGAGCCACGTATCTATTACCAAAACGCGAGCCGACACGACAGTCCTTTTGCGGCGCGCGCTGCTGACCTTGGTTGTATTGAGTTTCTATATTTATCTTAAGAATGTTCTAGTTTTTTGCTGCTCTAGTTTCTCTGAGCGTGACTCGTGGCGCATCGAACTTTCCAGATCAAGGCCAGCAGAGTATAAATTTTGCGACGAGCCACTTACAATTACGTGATTTAGTTGTATCAGGAACCTTCAAAATGGCTTCTTTATAAGTATTTATGACAAATGTGCCACATTTGCCAAAGCAACTATTTAAACCAAAATTGGTACCTACGCCGATAATACCTAAAGCTAAGATTAATTATGCTACAACATATCTGTATATAGACTGTTTTGTAAGTTAGTTTCGCCTTACTGCATAGTATCTCCGGATGCTCAACCGATTCCCGCTAAAATTGGACACATTTCGAAATGGCAGTTATATGAATATTTGATGTTCATATGCCATAACTGTCGAACCATTAGACACTATTCAAACAAAATTTGATACACTGGCAGTTGCTACTNCGCTAAAATTGGACACATTTCGAAATGGCAGTTATATGAATATTTGATGTTCATATGCCATAACTGTCGAACCATTACACACTATTCAAACAAAATTTGATACACTGGCAGTTGCTACTCCGAAAATAAAAAATGTTAAATTAAAGTCTCTCTGGTCAGGCAATTTTAAAAAATATTGTTTAAATTGGAAAGAAAAAATACCTTTTACCGTACATCTCAGAAACTACTAACCTATTTGAACCCAACTTGGAATGCTGGAGCAACTTTTTATTTGCATTAAATATGTACGCATATTGAAAACCTCTTTTGTACACCATGCTGGAAAATAAAATCTTGAACATTAAATTTAAATATCATATATCAGTTAGCTCTTATAGAGTCCCAACACATTTGGCAAGTAAGAATCATTTTCAGCAGTCACAAGTGAACAAAGGCATATTTTTGTTATTACTACACCAAATTAAAATAAAATTAGGCTGTTGATGTAACTACTAAGTGCATTAAATTAATTAATTAATTGCATCTTGTACGATTAATCCATTGTTATGTTGGGGCCGCGGTCGTTGATAATGACTCTGTATATGACGCCAACTGAAAGAGTTTTTTTTTTCAGTTTTTTCAAAGTCAGTAAGTTCTAACCTGTCACAAGATAATAACGTAAAACTTAAAGTTCTCTAGCTGCATACTCAATTAAAATAAATAAATCTAATATGTTTTGTTGTTTTCAAATTGTTTACAACTCCTAAGTATGAAAACAGCATAATCCATAATTATTTACCTTTTACTTGCCTTGAATGTCAAAGGTCAACACATTTGAAGAACTCTCTAAAACTGCATATTGAGCTAACCATATAATGCACAGTTGCCTAAAGAATAATGAAGTAATCATTCCCCTTACATGCACTTTTTATCAGTTCTGGTTGCACTGGCTAAGTGTTGTGACAATGCGAGTGTGGCGAGTATAGTCTATTCGCGTTTTTTTCACACTTTTTAAATCAAACTTTTTAAAAATCACCCCATGTATGGCGTGTTTGGTTGTTTCCTATATGTGCCACGTATCGCAATCGTTTTGTACTTGTCTTAACATAGAAGTGCCTTATTTTTGGTTAAATGGAACTTCCACTTATATTTTATCTATAAACTATAATAATTTATTTCATGTTTAATTAATATGCACATAAACAGAGTGAAAATAGGTGTGGTGGTAATACCTAGTAAGAAATATTTCTTATGCAAAGTATTATTTAACTGAGTGCGTACGAATACAGTACGATGTCCCTTTGGTGTAATTCCCTAGACTTTGTTAAGCTTTAATTGCATGAGGCGGAAGAATATTCTGAAAGTAGAACTTTAGCAGAGCTTCAGAAAAGTTGGAACTAACCATGAATGGACTATACTTCATACAACGCAGGTTCCTTTTCTCAGGAAATGATGATGAAAAGAGCAGTTGGCCAATTCACGCGTGACTGTGTTGAAACCAACTGGAATCCATGGTTTCAGAAGAATTCGTTGGAAATGTACTAAGAATCTGTTTTCTCAGGAAAAGAGTAAAGATTTCTGCGTGTTGGGAATACGACTCGGAAGGCATCTTTCACCCGGCAGAACATTATTCTTAAGCCTTTTGTATCGCTGTATCTGAAAAAGTACTAACGGAATACATGCAAAACTGTATAAACAACTGCCATTATTTATTTTTAATTTTCCACCAAAAATAATGTTTCAAGACACCCGAGGGGCGTATCCGAGTTCGTGAGGGATGGAGGTCTTAATAAAAATGGAAGAACTAAATTTGATTTTTATTTATTCACACACCTATAATTTACAACATTGATCTATATATCTCCACTATTGCTCTTTGTATTTCTCAATAAGTGCAGTATGTAATGTATATATCAATTCTAATTAATGACCTTCTCTATGTCTCTGTTAGTTATAGTCAATTAACTCATACTCATCATTAACACACTTTCAGTCTGACTGTTGCCATAATTTGAAATGTATTTCACTCCTTCACTGTCTTGATGCTCGCAGTTGCAAATTTTCCTCCCACTAGTCACTTCCATCGTCCTTCGTTGCTCTTTTCGCTCGTCTATCTATTTCAAGGTTGCAGAATCACTTAAACTCCAGACACTTTTCAACTGCTGGCTCGGAGGCCTGGCGCGCTTTTGTAGTCGCTGGCCTTGACCTAGAAGTTTCGCCGCACCCCAAGTAACGCTGAGAGAAACTCGGTCATTAATCCAGAACATCCTTCAGATAAATGCGGAAATTCAATCAGCTGAAGGTCAGGAGGGAGCGAGCCGCAAAAGAATTATCGTGGCGACATTCTTTTCGTAAAAGGATACGCGCGTCGTGGATTATCGCTCACCTGTCATTCAAACGTGCCTTGTGACTCGCCGCCTGCTATCATATCACTACTCTGTACTTCTCTTCCGTTCGCTGACGCGAGACAGAGCAACGAGAGCGTAACAATAATTACGTGGTCGATTATGTAAGCCCCAATGTTGCACACAACATACATTTTAAAAGTTGATACCTGTTCAGTGCCTTCTCACATAATGGCAATTTGGGAATTTGTTGTACGTGTAAATTACAGTAACGCCCAATCAATCACTTCTACACGAAACAAATGCAAACGAGCTTCAAATAGACGGACGTCATTAAACATTTTGAAACTGAATCTGGCATCGATTTGTGTCACGCCATCGAAAGACAAACACCCCCCTTCCTCCTTACCACTTTTTTTTTTTTTAATCTTTTAAGCCAAAATAAATACAATTTCATCGAATTTAATTTTGCATTAAGAATAAATAAAGTTTCCAACGAATCAGCTAGTTGCAATTACAAGGATTACGTTATATCGTAGTATGTAATGCACAGATGTAATTATAGCATCATTTAAAATTCGCAGAGTCCAATAAAACGGGACAAGGAAAAAAAGTCCTCCTTAAAAGCTAAAAAGTGTGACATTATTTTAAGAACACGTGCGCGAAAAATGTAAGTATTTAAAAAACTGCGTTTTATTACAACAGACAAATGAAAGTAGATATGTAAATTTTCCGTGCAGCCATATAATTTTCCAGTTACGTACTCGGAAAACGCCTTTTCCTTTCAAAACATCTCGGCCTTGGAACATGTACTTTAATAAGAAGTGCGTAAACCCCTTCCTGACCTGAAGCAAAGTGGACGGAAACGAATAATAATAATAATATCAGACTTTTGTACGAAAATATCAAACACACAGCCCGAAAACTATTCCTCAGTCAAAAAAGGTCACTCAATTTTAAACATGTGTTGTANGGGGGGGTAGAAACTATGGGGTGAAAATAATCAGAACTTCAAAACTAAAGTTCGAAATCATCTTACTGAAAGGCAAGCCAATATATCTGAGCGTATAATTTTTTATATTTAAGTAGTACTCCCCAATTTTATTGGTTTGTCTTTCAGTCGAATGACTTCAAACTTTTATTCACAATTTTTTTTTCACACTATTGTTTTTAATCGCTCGATTTTACGGTATGACAAATCCGCATTGCAGAACACACATACGTTTTTAAAAGTTTGCTATGCAGACATACTTTAGATTTTGTGGCAGTTTTTGCGGGATTTCCTGTGGCTTAAGAAACGAGTCGACTGCTATAAACTTGAAATAATACCAGCAATTTTTGCGTGAGGAACTTCTTAGCATTTCCTGCGAAACATGTCCCCGGACTACGGAGGCGAGTGTATCCCCAGATTCTGAGAACGTGAGTGTCATTGGTTGTTCTCTCCCCTCCACACCCCCCTTTCCTAACACATTGCAAAGTCATCCCATCTCCCCTCTAGACAACTTCTGTACTACATAAAGTTATGAGGCTGGCAATATTTCTCTCCTCTTGACGTCTCCCATCTCACTCCTTTAGGGCGTTCAAACAGTCGAAAATTATTTTCTACACTTTCAGTGAATTGCATTTTTTTATGCCGTGGTAAGAAATAATAGTCTGAAGAAAGTATGATAGTGGTGGAAATTTTCTTTTCGAAAACGAATAAAAGGAGCTAGTTATAATAATTTGATATTTGTATTAGTTTTAGTGCAAATCCCAAAATTAAACAAACATCTACAGTTACAGTTCAAAATGATTTTAATCCCTTGCTGCAGATAAAACAGATGTGGAATAGCAAATAAATTACAAAAGTCACTCCTGTAACTTCAAGAGGCACTTTAGCGGAAATAAATATTAGTGTTCAAAATAATATTTTGAAATTTGTACGAATCAAGTTTTTAAATTGTCATATGCTAAAAAAAAAGAAGAAGAAAAAGTGTTATTTTTCAAATGATTGAGTGCTTTTATCAGGTTACCATTGATATGTCACCAAATCATAACATGTCCTCTCAAGACCTCGCTGTTAAGAGCCGCCTAAATCTCTTCACTCTTCATAAATTGTCCTCGAAGTTAGGAAAAAAAATTGGCTTTTGATTTAAACAACTGTAAACTTTTTTAGTTTTCTGTCGTCTCGCCTTGCTTGTAAAATTTTGTCCCTCATCCCTGCTTCACAAACTTTGACTTTCCCTGAACTCCACAACTACAGAGAACTTGGGAATTTCAGCATGAGTCATACTGTGTCAAGTAACACGAAGTCTTTCGCAAGCTCCAAACTGAGAATTCCTTATCACGACTTCAGGGTCGGAGTACATTATCTTGTAATTAGGCATGTGCCCTCAATTCTTCTGGAACACCTGCTTGACTCAAGTCCGCCTTCCAATTAGTTGGGATTCGTTTTTTGTAATTTGAGTTTTGAATTTTGCAAAGTTCTAACTGGAACACTACGTCAGTCAACATGCATGCTGTTTTGTTGTACACGAAAATCCAGGTATTTATTAAAACAAACCGCATATCTTAATAAAAGCCATGTTTAAAACACTGTTTAACATTTGACATCTTTAGAATAAAATAATAACAACGTTTAGCTCTTACAAAAATAATTAGATCATGAAAAATACACATTAAATGAATATTTCGACGTCTTGTTTAATAGCAATTTCAAGTTTTAAATGCTTTAGTTTACTACAATATTTGTACATTATTCAGTGATACGGTTTTGGCACACGACGTGGACATGAATATGACATCGCTTTACATTTATGTAACTGTCTCACTCCCTACCCATTCAAACTTCTTGTTATCGAACTTATAACGCTAAAGCCGCAATTCTGTTTTTAAAAAAATACGTACCCTTTCCCCGTCCTTCAGATATGTAAATATTTACCTCAGTTCATTCTTCTCAGTTCAGCCCTCCCTACCAATCGTTCTCTTCTAGTGTTTCAGACATCATTTTATTAGATATTATTCTTTCCCAGCCTTTGTTCTAGTAGAAACCTTTCTTCTACTTCAAAAATTGCATGTAAATGTGCAATTATTTTTTGTCGAGGGATTTTTACTGTTTCCATGCCGGTTGTATCCCCTTCTTTTGAAGTCGAGGTTAGAAGTTAGCATGGTCCATTCGCGACCAGGTTTGTCCAATCCCAGAAAAGCTGCGATGTATGTGCTCTCTAAATAGAATTCTCTCTGCATGCCTATGGGTGTGGGCCTCTGCCTTGAGACGCGTTTACGTCCCTTTCCTACATAGGCCATCTTATTCTCTTGTTAGTTTTAAGGTAAGTTAGAAAAAGTCTTCTCAGTTCAGTTAGTCGCTTTGCTGATGTGGCTGAATTTTATGGCGAACCACTAACTAGTATTTCAAGATAAAACTTCTTCCCTTGGGAGAAGGAAATGGGATGTCTTCTCACTGTTTATATTTTTGTGGGAGCAATGAAAGTGGATAACTTCTCTGTTCCCCGTACTGTACATTGCGCGCCTGCGTTCCGTTGCGAAAATTTTATTTAACTGTTTAGATTAATGTATACGTTTCCGTATACGATGTGTAAAAAAATGGCAAATTAACACCGGTGTCGGGTAGAGAAGTGGAAACTGAGGAAAATACACTGGTCGTTTTGTATTATGGTCGCAACAGTGCCATGATTCTAGCTTATGAGCGTGTGTGGATTGCAGATATGGTGGCAAAACTTCTTGCCGCGATTGCTACAGTTGACGAGAAGATGCTGAATAAAGTGCAAGATGATATTCTGTGGAGTGCGGCCGCATGCTAGCGAATGGATGGTGGGCATTTTGAACATCTGATGTACAGGATAAGTCTATAATATCAAAACCAGACAACCTACAACTTTGATTGACCAATAAAATGAACTGTGGAACCGTGAAGTTTGTTTACAATACATTCATAAATGTTCAATGTGACCACCATGAGCGGCCCGAACGACATCTACGCGATAATCAAACTCGTTCCACACTCTTGTAAGTAAGTCCGGTGTTAAGGTTTGGATGGCGTCCGTAATTCTCGTTTTGAGGTCGTCAATATTAGCCGACGATGGTGGACGAAACACTTGATCCTTTATGCACCCCATATAAAAAAATCACACTGGGTAAAATCCGGGCTTCTTGGGGCCAGTGATGAAGAGCCTGGTCACCAGCTGCTCCTCGACCAATCCAGCGTTGCGGCAACGTCTCGTTCAGGTATCCGCGAACANATCCAGCGTTGCGGCAACGTCTCGTTCAGGTATCCGCGAACAGCTAGGCGCCAATGGGGTGGCGCACCATAAAGGAAACATCAGACCATCCCTTTAACATTGACGTGTCGAATGCGAGCTCGCTTCCCCCTCACCACCTCAAACCGAGAGTTACGAACGTCATCCAAACCGTAACACCGGACATGCTGACAAGAGCGTGGAACGAGTTTGATTATCGCGTAGATGTCGTTCGGGCCGCTCGTGGTGGTCACATTGAACATTTATGAATGTATGGTAAACAAACGTCTCGGTTCCACGGTCCATTTGATTGGTCAATCAAGGTTGTAGGTTGTTTGGTTTTGATATTATAGACATTCAGAGTTGGGGTATCCTTTTATACTCATTCTGTATATCCCGCTTATCTAACGAAACCTTGTGGACATATATTGTAGAGGGGCCACGGTGGTGTAGTGGTTAGACTACTCCCCTCCCACCTAGGTGGTCCGGGTTAGACTCCAGGCGGGGTCGCTCCCAGATCTTCCTATGCGGGAATCGTGGCCGGACGATGCCGCTGGTCGGCGGGTTTTCTCGGCGACCTCCCGCTTCCCTCGCACTTTCATTCCAGCGCTGCTTCTTCACACTCACCTCGTTTCGCCTTCATCGGTTCTCAAGACCTCGCCCAAATCTCTCCACTCCACTCTATTGTGGACCGGTAAATCGGCTCTTGTGCTTGTTCTGTGGTGTGTATCAATGTCTCAGTCATTACATGATATGTGGAATATTACAATACTGTGTGTAGCTGGTTAGATTCCCCACACACTGGACTAGCTACATTCATGGGGCCGTTGGGACCAAACGTTTGGTCATGATAAAAAATTACCCGCATATTTTCCTTTCAGTTTTCATTTTTGTATGCAAGCTCTGTGTTACAATCAACCATTTTTTTACACGGGTGTATAGAATAATTTTAACAATTATTTTATACAAAATATTATTGCATTTTATTCCGTTAGGTTCACATCCCTGACCTGGAGGGTTCTTGAACTATATAGTCTGATCGCGGTTAACTGAGCACTTTTAAAATCAACATTTGAAAAATGTCACTGGCCCTACCTGCATGAATTTTAACGGCTACACTGAATGGCATGTGCCCAGATAAATTAGTAACAACGGAGGAAAAATAGTCCTATGTCTTAAAGTTGAATTAAAAGTGTTAGGTAAATATTTGTGACTAGTCAAATTATTTATTTTGCTTTCCTGTATTTTTAACACATATGAGTGTAAGGCATACCAAATTTGTAAAACATTTACTTGTCTAATAATTTTACAGTTTCACTTTACCAAAGCATGAATAAAGTGATGAGGCCTATTGCGATGTTAAGTTTACACATGGTGGAGGAATACTCAACTTGCAAACAAGTATATCTTAAGCAGGGTTTTCAAAAGTGCTCAGTTTACAGCGAACAGCCTTTAGTATATAGGCTGTTCACGGTAAAGTGAGCACTTTGAAGCTTTAGTTTATATTTCCTTTCATCCATTTTTTATTCTTTAACCACCTTTTTTAAATAAATATTGCCATGTAAGTAATAAACACAGCGTGTATATTTCACTGCACTCGGAAGTTAACGTCTAAGGCTAAAGTAAAATTATTTATCGACTATTATTCCTAGCGAAAGGAAGGGTTTCAAACGTGCTCACTTAACGGTGAATGGTTCTTATCAGTAAAGACGTCGTATACAGCAGCCGACTGAACCAACTCTCGGGTATTTAGAAGCAGTGCGGAGACCTGGTTATACGCCGCTGTGATGACAGCTGCGCAACACGAGAAGACGTGACCTTGGGCCAGCTTACGCCCGCCGTCAGCCAGTCAGCGGTTTACGCCTCATGCAGGCCTCGCTGGGAGAAACACACACCATCACTCAAGACTATAAACAATTGTCCTGCGAGATGCGAAAGGCCAAATCAAGTTATGAAATGTAATTCTTTAGCCAAGTGTCCTGCGAAAAGTCCTGTCTTTTTTTCTATATAAACAACCATCGAAATTTTTTTTATCATTTATGCATGCAGTGACTTTTATGAATTAGTTTAACCCTTTGATTTGCGCTATTAATTCATTTAAGAAATACATTTTAAATAAATGCAAATGTAAAACTGTTCTACTAGCGTTTCGTACCTTTCAATTAAATTGCAAAAATGGTTTCGGTTTTAAAAATCAGATATTTATATGGTGTATACTCTTCGTATTTTCATTATTTTTATATTATAATAGTAATTTTTTTATTAGCTTGCATTTACAACACTGTCTTTCCTGGAAGTTTCCATTTATTATAAATCACATTTCTTGTAGCAAGTGTTTTGCTTTGCATATCAAAACATCTGGTCGCCCGACTCAAGACCTCTCCTCGGAATGCGTCCTCTAACACAACGCAGAGGTTCTGTCGTGCGTATACCTAGTCCATTCACGGCTACTTCTAACTTTTCTGAAGCACTGCTTAAATTCTACTTCCAGGATATTCCTCCGCCTCATGCAGATAAAGCTTAAGGCTCGGCTACGCCCCTTTGGTAGAAATTTCTTGTTTTCGTGCCATAATTCCAGTTTCATAGGTATTATTGGGAAATGTTTAACTATAGAAAAATTTACAATTTACTTGTTGGTTAATACGTTTGTATCTAGTTTTCACTGTGCGTTATTTCCTTCATGCAAAAAGGCAGAAACTTATTGATAGGATATAAATATGTTGTCGACTTTTTTTTTACAAGCAGATAACACGCAATTTATATTAGCCACGAAAATATTAAACAACTCATAAAATGTANGTCGACTTTTTTTTTACAAGCAGATAACACGCAATTTATATTAGCCACGAAAATATTAAACAACTCATAAAATGTAAATTTTTTTATAATCGTACATTGTGAGTAATTACTATGAATCCCAAATCATGACGCTAAAACTAAGAATTTCTACAAAAGGGGTCAGGCCGAGCCTTAACTGACTAGAAAATCACACCAGAGGGACAACTCGCCGCATTTGTGCGCACTCAGTTACGTAATATTTTGCATAAAAACTATTTCTTACTACGCATTTCCAACATACCTATTTTATCACTGTTTTTATTCATATTTATTATTCATGAAATATTATAATTGATAAATAGAATATAATTAAAGTTCCATCTAACAAAATATAAGGTATTGTTATGTATACAGAATTATAAAACGCTTGTGATACAGGCCACATTTAGGAAACAAGCAAACACGTCATACATGGGGTGATTTTTCAAGTGTTTCTTGAAACTTTTTGAATCAAACGTTTAAAAAATCACATCATGTAAGACGTGGTTGGTTGCTTCCTAATTATATATCACAAGCGTTTTATATTTGTGTTAACATTAAAGTGCCTTATCTTTAGTTACATTAAAATTTGATTTATATGGTATGTATAAATTATAATACTGTATTTCATTTATAATTACTATGAACTGAAACAGTGAGAAAATAGGTGTGCTGGTAATGCCTAGTAAGAAATAGTTCTTATGCAAAATATTATTAAACTGAGTGCGCACAAATGCGGCGAGTTGTCCCTCTGGTGTAATTTTCTAGAATTACATAAGTTTTGTTTGCATGAGGCGGAGGAATATTCTGGAAGTAGAACTTTAGCTGGGCGTCAGAAAAGTTGGCAGAAACTGTGAATTTACTATGGTAGCCATTTAAAAACTGTTCAATATTGGCACTGTCTGCTAAGGCTCCCGCCTTCCTGGTGCTTTTTTCGGCATTTGAGGCCGAGAAGCGTAAGAGCGATAAGGGAGACTCTGTCACACGCATCAAGTACTCCATCGCCACAAAGCGCAAAGGTCTCATCTGGCATGCAGTGCTCTCGTCGTGCTGCGTGTACCTATGGGACTTAGGCGGTCACCCTATCATTTTATTGGTGGAAGGTTCAATGCAGGGCCCTTGAGTATTTCTGTACGTATCTGACGCGTATGTTTTGAGATACACGGCGCTTTGGAAAAGTCGTTTTAAGCTAAGTTGGTGTGCTACTGACATGGTGTTTCTAAGTTGCGTGACATCGTGAAAGCACTCAGTAGCCCTCGTCTGAAGGGTGTGTTCTTTTCTTAGTTCAGCACATTGGACGCGTTTGTAATAAGTTTCGTATAAAAACGTTAATTACAAAACTGCAACGCAATTCAAGCACTGCCCCTGACTATATAGTATGCAGAACTTATTAAAAATGGTAGTACACACACTACGAAAATTGTCAGATAAGTGTGATTTATGTTGTAAGCACGACCCGCTTGCACGAGAAAGCACTCTCATTGGCGTGGCGGAGGAGCGCCTTTGTCTGTCGAGTACCATTATCCGAAGTACTGTTGCGGGAATGCCCAGCCTTTCTTGGAAACAACCCCTGTTGAGCGCGCAGCTGTTTCCAGTGTCCTTCCCTCGCCACTCCGAACACTTGTTGCTGGGTCGACCTCTTCCAGTAAGTGGTGAGTCAAGAGATTACGGCGGCTCTTAACTGCGAGGTTTTGAGAGTCGATGAAGGTGTAACGAGATTGCAATGGAGCAGCGCCGGAATGCAAGGGCGGAGGAACGGGAGATCCCCGAGAAAACCCGCGACCAGCGGCATCGTCTGCCACGATCCCCGCTTGCGAAAATCCGGGAGTGACCCGACCGGGGATTGAACCCGGTTCGCCGTAGTGGGAGGCGAACAGTCTAACCGCTCAGCCTCCGCGGTTCCCGTCACCGCTTTACGGGCCGCATTCCTTTTTTTACTGTCAGCAGCAGAGATCACTGACAAGTGTTTCTTTATTTGCATGCTGTTCACGATAAAGTGACCACTTTTGAAAGTCACTACTCCTACCTGCATATATTTTTACGGTTGCACTGAGTGACATGCACCCAGTAAGTTGGTAATGAGGAGAAAGGGGGGAGGGGGAAGTAGTTCCATGTCTTAACATCGACTTAAAAGTATTAGGTAACCGTTTGTGGTAACTTAAATTGTTTTTCGCGTTTTATAATGCATATAAGTGTAAAAATTAGCAGATTTGTAAAATATTTACTTTTATAATAATTTCACAATTTCACTTGACCGACGCATGGATAAAGTGCTGAAGCTCAGGGCAGTGTGTGCATACAACTCGATCTTGAGCAGGGCTTTCAAAGGTGCTCAGTTTACCGTGATCAGCCTGGCTGATGCTGCTGATGGCTCTCTGACTAGAGGTGTTTTGGCGTCTGGGTTGGAGACTACAATTCCTGCTGAGACCGCTGATGTGTAAAACATGAGCTCTCAGCAGTAGTAGACGACCCAAAATGTCTGTGGTAAACGTTAAAACAAACCAAGAAACTGTAATTTCTGTATTCTGCCATTGATGCGAAGAGAGTAAGTATAGGTTAGTATTCCATTATTTTGACTTGAATTGAATGTCCATACTATAAATTGTAACATTAATACTGTTGGTACAACATTAGACTATGCATAATGCGTCTAGTTACGTTTATCTGTTTGTAGACTTGAATCGTATTGTTATAGTCTATTCACGGTCACTTCCAACTTTTCTGGTGCCTTGCTAAAGTTCTGCTTCCTGGATATTCCTCCGACTCGTGCAAACAAAGCTTAACCAAGTCTAGAAAAGTACACCAAAGGGACAATACACTATATTCATGCGCGCTCAGTTACACAATATTTTACATGAAAACTATTTCTTATTAGGTATTACCAACACACCTATTTTCTTCCTGTTTTTAGTCATATTAATTATAAATTAATTATTATAATTTACAGATAAAATATAAGTTAAAGTTCATTCTAACAATTGAAAACGTACTTGTATGTATACATAAGTATAAAACGCCCGTGATACATGGAAATATTTAGGAAACAATCACGCACGTCACATACAGGGTGGTTTTTCAAATGTTTCATTCAGAAAATGTGAAGAAACCGCGAATAGTCTATATAGATTAGAACCGTATTGTATCGATTCTGCAATGCACGTCGTTCTTTGTCCGGCACTCTCATTCTGCTCGTACATCTGTAGTTAATGTTCTGCGTGTAGTGTTTGACTTTCGGGTTTCCATATAAAATAAAATAATTCAAATAAGCTTCAAGTCGCCACGGAATCAGTAGAGAGTTTCGCCCAGTGTATTGTGTCTAGATCCGACAATTGATTCTACCCCTTCTCACGTAGTTATCACTGCTGACTGATTCAAAGCACCGAGCTGACGTATTGACTGCAACTATGTGGCCTTCGTAATGCTAACTGTCGATAATCTTTCGGATCATCCGATTCTCGAGGAACGGCGCCGCCACCAAGAAACAGCCAATCACGTGTGACTTTGTATCCAGGCGAAACTCTCTTTCAATTCTGCACGAACAGTTTATTCAGTTTTCACGATACTTCCACGTGTTTACTTTTACATACACGGTGTAATCGAATAAATGATAATAAACACCAGAGTGGTATAGACGAGTACAAATGGAGCATATTTAATCCAGGAAAATATTGTCTTAACGTCCATAGTTAACCCGTTATTGGCAATAGCAATGCGCAGGAGCGGGTACGCATCTCTGTGTACTTGGCATATTAACCAGCATGGGTGCAGTTCTACGCGACTGATAACACCGCTCGATAATGCACAGTCTCAGTCGTGCTACGGGTCTCCAGTTCCTGCAGGACGTGTCACCGGAATACTTGGAGGACGTGCCTTTAGACTCTCGTGAGGCCATGTTGTTTCAGCAGGACGTGGCCCGACCTCGTTTCGCCATTGCGGTTCGCCGGCACCTCGACGTGCACTTCTCGAACCTGTGGAGAGGTATGGGAGACCCCATAGTGTGGCCGCCACGCTCACCTGGTATCACACCTCCTGACGTGTGGTTGTGAGACCACGTCAACTCGATGGTGTAGGCCACACAACTTGACACGAGGGACGAGCTCATTACGCGGAATACGGAGAGCAGTTGACGCCATCAACGTCACGCTGCAAACCTTTGCACACGCGCGCCGCAACATGCTTCAGCGCTGTACCGCATGAGTGGCCGACTGTAGCCACACAGACCAGACACTGAGAGCCCATGCCTTCTGCCCAAAAGTGTAAATCAATTGTCATTACATTGCACTGTCTGTTGCCTAATTATTGTGGTTTATACCCACCCCAGCACATTGCCACTGCCATTAACGGGTTAACTATGGTCGTTGGACAATTTGTTCCACGGTTAAATATGCTCCATCTGTACTCGTCTACCTCACTCTGGTGTTTATTATCATTTATTTAATTACAACGTGTATAACTGTCTTACTATATGAAACTACACAATCAGAACATTAAGATTAGCGAAGTAAATTTTTAATCACATCAGTAGGGAGGCCTCCCCTTAGAGCCCACTAGAGGGGTGGTCAGCCCGTTCCTTGATCCTTGAGCTGAGAAACTTTCCCTCGGTTGTTCCCGTGAGAAAAGCTTTGCCTTACCCTTCTAAATTGGCGTGAAGATATTCTATTAGCCATGGTTCATCCATTTTCACTCATCCCTACTTAAAATTGTCACATCAAAGTTTATTTGGATATGATCACTTAAATTACCTTGTATCATATCATAATTTTTTGTGGAATACATACAAATTCTAATTACATTCCTACGACTATTAGACTAACAACCAAACACATCATACATGGGGTGATTTTGCAAAGGTTTGATTTAAAAAGTGTGAAAATACCGCAAATAGAATACACACATATATATATATATATATATATATATATATATATATAAATAAATAATTGCGTGAGAGTAATTGCTTAGCACAAATAGGGTTTCCAGCACTTAAAATTATTAATAACGAAAAAAGATCATCGCTCGAAGAAGGAAAGCTCAATACTCTCGCGTTTCTTTGCACACAGATGATATCACATTGAAACTAGATTTCAGTAATACCACTGAGAACTTTTCTTGCAGAAAAACTCAGGAAAAAACATTAAGGTGAAATAAACGAAAAATTATGGAAAAACAAATGAAAGATGAAAAACTAAACTTGGATATAACGGTAGTTACGAACTACATGAAATAGAAACGAGGTGGGAGGGTAACCCATGCTACTGCAAAAAAAAAAAGTTTAAAGGAAAACTGCTTTGATAATTTAGAACAATGTACTTGGATAAATGTTTTTTACAGTTGTCGGTTGCCAGTCCGGAACACGGCGGGCCCACAGGTGGTGAATAATGAAGGCAGTCCTTAGGAAAGCTAAGGATGTAATCCCTCCCTAGCCAGAACAGCTTGCATTTTTTTGTTAGGTTTGTTGCGGTGAAAAACAACGAAAGGGAGAGGGGAATTTAGTCTGTGCCCAGGGTGGCACAAGCCTTAAAAACAGTCCTGATGTCCCCCATCGTTTCTTCTGATCCTATGAAAAAACAGTTGACTGGATTCGGTCGTTTATGACGTTACCTGGAGTTGGGAGCGATCCTTGAAGAAAGTGACCTTCCTGAAATGTCTTAAAGTTTCTTCCTGTCATAAATTTAACAACGTGCCAGCTGGCAACTATGGGATGTCGTGTTTGTGTGTGGGTGAAACTGGTTGGTGTTTTTTAGTTCCGCTGCATAAGGTTGAATGTTTGAAATTTAGTACAGAGTTGCTCTAGCACATCGTTTCTGACTGATTTCAGTCGCGTTTTCTCTTCGACAGTTTCCAGTTGCATTTGCGAAAAACTTTTTCCAGTCCCTTACACCTAAACAATAGTTTTCAGTGATTCGCGATTGCTCTACTGCGTAGAGCGGGGAAGAAATGGGATGTGATGTTATATTTTGAAAATAGGTCACCGAAATCTGCCTTTTGCTATACAAAAAATAATTCAAATATTACAACTTTCAGTATTCGGGATAATTTGAAAAAAGTGTTGATGAGGTCATTTCTAAATTATTAATTCAGATAAATTCTTTACAAATTGAAATATACTTTAAAAATTAATTCCCAAATTAACTATGTAGCAAATTTTGAACAATTCTGTACAACCCCATTAATTTTTTAATATTTATGCAGATAAACAGTACTCACACAATTTTTCAAATGTTTATATTATTTGCCCTTACATTTTTTTTGTGCTATGTTGTCGTCATTCTGTGGCTAATCTCGCTGCAGATTATGTTCCAAAGAGCGTGTTGATGGCACAAAAAATAATTTACTGATAACTATGAACTTTTGAGTCGGTAGCATGTACTGACTACAGCTCCATTAGTCGATAATGTAACCCACTTGATATTATAATGCTTATCCCTGCTAGTCAGTGATTGAATAAAATCATAGACCGTGGACACAGGAGGCTGGAGTGTGTTAGCGCAACACACCTGCATGCTCTAGCCTCCAACCTGTACTGTAGAATGTTTTGCTAGCAGCTAGGAAATAGACATAATTCATGTAGGAACCATGATCTCACGATATGTGTTCATTATGACTGCATTATTTGCAGACTTTCTTCATGCAAGGCTAGCGAAACACGGAAGTAACTTTTTAGAATAAAAGTCCTGCCATACTCAAAAAACGTCGAACACCTTTCCATTTTTTTNTGTGGAAAAGGGGGGGGGGGGAATTTACCGCAGGGTTAAATTTTCTCGGAACTCATTAACTACTTACCATCCGAGATAACAAAAACAAGTATCTTTGTCAACGAGATTTTTCCTGGATATGCAGTTAAAATGTACTTCACGCAATGCAGTAAGCAATAAGCGTAAATGTTTTGCATGTTCTTCAAAATTTTGACAGTAAATTCAAACGTCGTCAATATAAGTGAATACAAATCATATTGATATTTTCCAAAACTTTGGAACGAAACTCGTGACGTGACCTGTGGACCACAATTTACACCCATAGACTTTCCTACTGGTATAGCCCCCAACGGAGTCGTAGAAGCTAGTAAAGGTCAAATAAGAAAATAATCTTTGCGCAGTTTTGAGCGAAGGGACGTAGAGGCAGCGGGGGTAGGGGAGGGCTCTCGCGAATGCTCGCTGCTGGAGGGAGGGAAACCACGTGACACTGCTGGCACTGTACACACGAAACTGATAACATCTCTGTATCTACTACTGTGCTGTTAAATACCGCGCTGCGCAACTTATGGTTTCTCGACAGGTAATATACATTCGCGGAGCAGCTCTCGTACAACCGCTCTCGGCCGCTGTCACTACTGAACCGAACAATCCCAACCCTTCTTGTAGGGGCAATGGACTTTCCCGACTCGCTCGACGCATTTTGGACAACTGCGCTCTATTTTCTCATTTGGATTTCACTATAGTTGTCGAGAATCTTGATTCAAACCACACAGCAAAACGGCGGAGTAGAGATCCAAAATGGAAAAAATGCTGTGCCTAAAGGATGTTTTAGAAACTTTTTTTTTTAAAGATATTTTATAGTTTCATGGCATGATATTGATGATAACTTAACAAAAATATAAAATAATTTTAAAAATAGGATTATTAAAGTTTGTAGCAGCAAATATTAAAATTTTAACTTAAAATATTAATTCGCACAAATTTCAAAACGTTATTTTAACCCTTTCTTTCACAGTGCCCTCTGTCTGGGACGTTGCATATGAGGTAACTTTAATGGTCTGAACTGTATACATCAGAACATACCGTCCAATGAGAAAGGTTCCCCACGTGTGAGATACATCATTCGCTGCTGAGACCATGTTCCTTAGCCTCATAAACCACTGCTGCCAGTAACATAAAGCACATATAGATTTCTATTGATCCCGATGTAAGACAAAGCGTCGTCTGGTTATCAGTACAGTTCCGAACAAAAGATTTGTTGCAACACCTAAAATTATATATTTATTTTTTACTGAAAGGGTTAACACAAACTTCGGTTTCGGCTATAGAGTTTGAAGTCACTGGAGTGGCACGTGGCAATTTATTTGAAATTTGACTCTTGTTTCACCTGCGGTAAGGCTCTTTTGACTTTGAATTTGATCTCAAAAGTGAAAATTTTAATACGGGTTAGCCACTTATCAAATTTCCCAGATACGTTCTCCACGACAAATCTAAGCACACGTGTAGTTATTGTGAACTTTAGCATAGCTTATTAATATTGTTAAATTTTGAGATTTTTACGAAATAGGATATACAATTTAAAATTCCTTAAATTTGTTTCATTCGTTTTAAAAAGTAATTTTCCTCCGTTGTCGTGATTTTCTCAGACTATTGCCAAATATGAAACGAAAACGGACGTAACATGATAAAAATCTACAAAATAATTTTGATCTCTTGAACGCTCGTCAAGGTATAGGGTGTAACCGAGTACTGAAATTTCTTCTATATGGCTTCTTCTATTTTAACACGTCTGTAGTCGTACGCATTAAGGGGAACCTTTCCCCGCCATATTGAATTAATGGGTTTTCTAGGATTTTATATTTATAAAAAAAGAAAATTTAGAAAGTACCCATATGACCAACTAGCTATTGACCTTATACCGTTATACAGACATAACGACTGAACTATGAACTCGTATTTACGTCACAATATCGATTTTACCAAATTTTGGTACGATTAATATTGTGACGTAATTATGAGTTCGTAGTTCAGTCGTTATGCTTGTACTACTATGGTCAGTTGTATCGTTCTAGAGCCGGTGGCTCAAAATATGGTGATGGTTTGGTATGTGGTATTTGCACAATTCTATTGTACACTAAATTCCATAAAAATATGTTATAAAGTTTTAACTTTGTTTAACATGTTATCCAACACGTTTATTATCGTGGTTTACAAGAAAGTAGTTCAGAGAGAGTGTACAATGAATAAAATTAGGGAAGATGATAAGCAGTGATCAAGTCATCGCTATTTGTCACTGTGACATGTGTTACTGCCACTAGTTTGTCACCGTTCCCGAAATGCTGTCACTGGAGATGGGAGTAGTAACGGTATTGACATTCGAAATTTGACACACTGAAGAACCCTTCTTTATAGTTAAACATAACCTATTACTCAGGCAATTTAAGTAATACAAACAATGTAGTATATCTCTTGTAATTACAAACGAAACAGTTAAATGTAACATGATAAGTAGCCACTTATTTTTCTTGAGGTAACAGTGCTGTGGCTACTGACCTACCTTCTCGTAGCTAGCTAGGCCTGTCAAGTGAATATGAGGTAGAGAGATCTCGCTGGATGCGCAGAACCAGTCTCTGTGTCCCAACATTAACTGCTTTTCTGCCAACACGACTATGGTTATACGACGTGGATAGGATTTGAGATTATAACACAAGTAGAATGATTTGGATGAGGTCTGAGGCAAGATGATGGGGGATCGGAGTGTCGGAGCCGTTCATGCTCTGTCATTCCGGTCAGCCGGCCGCTATTTTGTGACGTCACTCAAGTGAACTTGACCTTGACCCTGTGCCCGTAACCTTGAATAACCTTGAACCCAATAAAAAAATTGCCGGAAATAATAAAAAAGTATAAAAATTAAAAAAAAATTATTTAAAGATGTACATGTAGGAGGTCTGGCTGGGGTTTGATGGCAGATGGATCGGCTAAGCTCCCGACACGACCGGCCCTCGCCAGGTCGGCCAGTGTCTATCTCCTCAGCCATGTGATTTTGATGACCTTGACCTTAGACCTAACCCTGAATAACCTTGAAGCCAAAAAATTCTAAAAATCCCAAAACATTTACGAAAAATTTTGACAAATTCCCAAAAAAAAAACGCTTGACGCTTGACTCAAGCAAGACCCTTAACCCAAGACTCAAAACCCTTGGCCATTAACCTTAAACCCAAAAAATATAAATAAAAATTTAAAAAATTTATAAACAATTATACAAATTTATCAAAATAATTTTTTTTATAAAATATATACAAATTTATAAAAAATATAATAAATTATAAAAGATAAACATTTGTAAAAAAATTAAATACCCTGCTGCTCATGTCGTTCCGCTTGCTCTCAAACTTACACATGTTTTAACCATGCACACAGCTCCGCGACTTGCGACGGGTTGCGTATCAAACACTTTTGAGAGGTCCCCATCTGCATGGTGTCAAGTAACCTGTGTTAGCATACGTGCTTTCAAATCGTTTTATCACGTCCACACCTGCATGGTGTCTGGTAATCGTGAAGTGTTTGCATGTTAGAATTTGCTCCCGTGTCTTGTAACACGATCGCCGCACCGCATTCGGCAGCTGACTACAGCACGCTGTCCATCCAGCGGACACTGTGGACTGATTTGTGGATTGATGATTGTGGTGCTGATTGGTGTGGATTTATGTGTGGATTGGTGTGATTGGTGTAGATTGGTGTGGATTGGTGTGTGTTGGTGTGTGGGTTGCTGATTGCGGTTCATGCGGTGCTAAGTGCAGTGACTGCAGTGCCAAGTGCGGTACATGTGGTGTTAAGTGTGGTGCTAAGTGCGGTGCTGATTGCGATTCTAAGTGCGGTGCTTGCGGTGCCAAGTGCGGTGTGTGTGGTGCTAAGTGAGGTAGGTGCATGTGGGTCGCAAGTTAAAATATATTCCCCCTATTTTAAAATAAAATCATGTAGTCCTACCTCCAAAGCTGAAAGGTGGATATTAAATTTAATAATTTCACTTTAAAAAGTATATTTCCAGGTCCCTCGGTATATTTAATCACTTCCTGGGTAAACTGTATCTGCACTTTGCACTAAAAGTGCCTATAACTACAGCAGGCTCCCACCACGCTTCGCCATTGGTCAATGCACAACGTAGACTTTGTACTGAACAACGCAACACCACGGCAGGCCCCCGCCATGCTTCTCAATTGGTCGTAGCGCGACTTGAACTTTGTACAGATTGTCGGCGGAGGGATACAAGGAAAATAGTTCCAAAAATTGGATATCAGCTAGAAACGCACCAGCTTCGTTCCATTCTGCCTTGTGAATTTACGGTGTATGATTCCGAGAGCTTCTCCTCTAATGTCATTTTGAGTCTATCAACAAGTTCATTTGGGTCGTCGGGAGAATCATCATCCTTCTCATCAGATACTTCATCAACACTATCGTCATAGTCCTTATCAGCAATGCTGTCTTCATGTTCGTCTTCACCTCCAGTTTCACACTTTATAATAAATTTACCTCTCTTTGCAGCAAGAATTGTATGGTCATCAGTATTTGGAGCCGATGGATGTTTATTGTGAAGTTCATCGATTTCACACGAAAGTCTTGCAAGTGTAAATTTCGCGTGAACCACTCTGCTGCTCGGTACACGTCACTCATTCAATATTTAGCATTAACCATCTCACCATAATCGCCTGTGGAATCAGTACCCATCGATGCAGCAAGAAATATTGACGGCATCATTTGCTGTCCTTCAAAAGACGAATCCTTGCAGTTCTTGGAGTGGTTCTTCAATGCATAAACTACATGTTTCTAATGTCGTAATGTTTCCTCATGAGAAAAGGACTCTTCAAACAGGTGGTTCTCTCATGTTCCCGAGCATTTTGATTGAAGGTGAAAACTCGATCGCATAATGTACACCGACAACAATCAGGCAGCGATGATGCAGGTTACGGCTCCATGTTCGTCGAAGTTAAAGGCAAGCCTTTGTATTCACAATCCTTCTTCACAGTATGATGGGAGTGCGCTTCCAAATCGATGTTCACCTCGCGATGTCAGAACGACAAATGTAATTTTCCTATACAAAAGCGATTTTTTTTTACTGCAAAGAGCCTAGCTTGTGTCCGCAGAAGGACTTCTTCAATAAATATATTTTGAAAATGTAAAAGTAGAATAGGGGAGCACTCTGAGTAAACCCTTATACTCGTTTGCTTCAGAATAATACATGCAAATATATACCATAACATATATATACATAATTATATATATAAATAAAAATAACAAATCGAGATTTACACAGCTATGTATAGAATTAATTTAAAATAAATTTATATTTTATATATATACATATTCCTACAAGCATATTAAAATAATATATTGTTATGACTGTATCAACGTGTATTCTTCTGGAGCGAATGAGTATGAGTATTTTCTCAGTCTTGGGTCTTTAGTCAAGGTCAAGGGTTTTTTGGGAATTTGTTAGAATTTTTGGATTTTTTTTTTATAGTTTTAGAATTTTTTGGCTTCAAGGTTATTCAAGGTCTAGTTCGAAGGTCAAGGTCAACGTCATCAACATTTAACATAGCTTACGATATGGACACTGGCCGACCTGGCAAGGGCCGGTAGTGTCGGGAGCTTAGTGGATCCACCTGCCTTCGAACCCCTGACCTCCTACATGTTCATCTTTAAATAATTTTTTAAAATTTTTTTTAAATTTTTTGTAGATTTTTGGGATTTTATAATTTTTCTGCAATTTTTTAGAATTTTTTTGAGTTCAAGGTCATTTAATGTCACGGGCACAGGGACAAGGTCAAGATCATGATCACCTGTATCCAATATGGTGGTTGGCTGACGTCACAACATGGCGGTAGGCTGACTGGAATGACAGAGCATAAACGGCTCCGACGCTCCGATCCCCCATTCCCTTGCCTCAGACTCATCTAAATCATTCTACTAACACTGTTTAGTAAACAAGATCTTTGAGATGTTTGTGTACTTTCCCTAACCAATTTGTAATACCGTTCAATTAAATTCAAATTAGTAAAAGTATTTTATTCATACAAAAGTGCTTGTATTTAGAAATATAAACAAACATTTTCATCATTGTTGACCACGGGACTTTTTTTGACAGTTGTGTTGGTTTGGGGTAGGTCAATGTTGGGTACATGCGTAGAAGACGAAGAATCTGTCTGCCTCATATTAATCTATGGCTAGGCCTTGTTCAATCGTGTTATGTAATCTGTGCCAGTGGCACGGCACGCCAGGAACTGTATATAGATGCAGCACAGCGACAATGACAGAGCGAACGCGACAAGCAACGCGGATGTCTCTTGCACTGGTCGCCGACAGGTGCGAACCGTTCGGCGCGGTCGTTGTCACTGTGAATTGGAATCTTCTGTCATGACCATAAACTAAAGATGAGGTAAACCGCATATTCATCGTCGTCTGCGCATGTACCTAACATTGAACTGCCCCCAATCATACACAACTGTCAAAGTCACATGGTCAACAGTGATACAAGTGTTTGTTTATATCTTAGTTTTTAAATGACAATCACTATTATATGAATAAAATACTTTTAGCATTTCGAATTTATTCAAACTGCATTACAAACTGGTTAGAGGAAGTATGCATACATCGCAAAGCATTTATTTACAAATCAGTTTTCCAACCTAAAATCCAAACCATGCCGTTTTCTCTAGATGTGTAGGCAGAAAAGCAGTTTAATGTTGAGACACGGAGATTGGTTGTGCGCAGCTAGCGAGATCGGTCTATCTCATATTTAGTCTATGGTAACGACACGTGACAGTGACAATCCTGGAACAGTGACAAAGTCGCAGCGACAGGAACTATTACCCCTCCCTAGTGGTCACTACTCTCATCTCTCAGTAGGAGACCACGTGAGAGTAGTCCAGACATAGTTTCTGTACATTCGTTTTTCGCCTGGTTACGCGTATCTCAGCAAACAAATATTCTGTTAATACAACTTTTACCAGAAAAGCTAAAAACATATTATCTAAGCCTGTGCGGTTTTGCTTTTGTCATATTAAGTGCATTCAAATAGAAAAATTCTTGAAAATGGGGAAAAAAAATCGCGTTTCTAAAGATTGCCTGCACAGTTTCCTAAAGCTCGACTTCATCTTTTATGCAGAAATTCTTCGTTTTCGTGTCATAATTTTAGTTTCAGAGGTATTATTGGGAAATATTTGATTATACAAAATTTACAATTTACTAGCTGTTTAATATCTTTGTATTTAATTTTCACTGTGTGTAATTTCTTGCTTGCAGACAGGCAGAAACTTATTGATAAAATATAACTAAGTTCCTCACTTTTTGCAAGTAGCAGATAACACACGATGAAAACGAAGAATTTCTGCAAAAGAGGCGAAGCCGAGCCAAGATGGCCGTCTGGTTGAAGGCATTTCGCACGTCTGAGGCCTAAAAGCGTGGGAGCGCTAGGGACAACCGAGACATGCGTATCAACTCTCTCATCGCCTATACGCGCAAAGCACTGCACAGGCGTGCAGTCTTGTCGTTCATAATGCGCTTATATGAGACTTTTAGCAGAGGCCCTACCATTTTATGACGTAATAATAAAAATAAAGGTTTGATGCACGTTCCTATTCCTTTTTTAATGTTTTGTACCGGAATGTTTGTACATAAAAACGACCGTGAAAACACCCGTTTGAGCCATTTTCACTATCACAAAAAAATGCTTTACAGAGAAATGGAGGCACTGGAAAACGTATACAGACGCGTAACGTTTATTAAATGCTATTCGTAATCAGACCTCATTCGACACGTTGGACGGTTTTTTAATAAAACGTTTTCTGCTGGAGCTCTGCATACCATTCGGCGGCCGACCCAGGCGACCACCTTAAGAGGTAAGGAGAAACTGTAAACTATACAGTCATAGTTCCATATGCACGCTTTCATCACGTGAAATAAAACCCCACTGTTACAGATGTAATTTCCATAGGAAAGCTTGACGACGGAGAAACTTACGCGTATGAGAGATGGGCCACTGGGCACGCGTGTTATTGTAACCTTTATCGTTGTGCCCCGAACGCGAAAAAAAAAANAAAAAAAAAATCTCGAGCCACGCTTTTGGGCCTCAGACGTGCGAAATGCCTTCAACCAGGCGGCCACCTAGGGGTAATGCGTGGCAGCGACGTTGCGTGGCTAGGACGGCGCGATCCCACTAGGCGGGGCTTGCTCGCGAGAAACAGCGCAGCTTTGTGAGCGCCGGCCGTCTCTTGTTTACTTTCTCGCGAGCCGCGAAATATCCCAACGGCCGCCGGGATGCGGTAAACACTGCAGGGAAACCCCAGGCGCCACCCAGCCGCTCCGCTGTGCGTCCGTCGTGCTGTCGTGTTACAGCTATTTTTTGTACCTGTTCCAAACTGATACAGATACAAACCTGCATCTGATACTTTCTGTATCAGATACAGGAATCCCCGAGCTTCCCCAGTGCGTCGCTGCTTCGCCATTCTCGAGTAGTTGGCTTCTTGTCAGGCACACAGTACCAGGTAGGCGTGTATCAAATACGCGTGTCATCAAGTACGTGTTTTGAGTTGGTGTACTGTGTGTTATATTTTACAGTGAAATAAAGTATGCACAAGAACAAGATCATAATCAAAGACTTCATTTGCGCGGAAATGTTTCAGAGAGGATAATGAATTTGCTATATGTAAATCGTGTAAACGAAAACTTTGTTATAAATTATCATCCTTTTATAAATTGGGTTTCCTCTTAATGCACATTTTAGATACAATTTAAATTTTATTGTATCATAATTACATAAAACTGCATGCGTAACATACTAGCGGCGAATAATATCTCATACTTCGGCAGTGTATTTGTCTACAGTACTTAATACCATAGACTAAATATGAGATAGACCGATCTCGCTGGCTGCGCACAACCTTAGGTTAGAAAACTGATATGTAAACAAATGCTTTGCGATGTATGTATACTTCCTCTAACCAATTTGTAGTGCAGTTTGATTAAATTTAAATTTGTCCTACGTGTGTTTTATTTTCGTAGATAAGCTTTTTACTGTTTACTGTTTCCTAAAAACACACTGAAGCGCAGTTTAAACGCCAGGAAGGCGACCGCCTAAAGGTTTCGTCGACTCAAAAAAAAAGTTTGTCAAGAAAAAGTGTTTGCCAACACGACTGTTTCGAATGTTTTTCTACTGGCCAAGTGTGGCAGCACGGTATGTGTGATAAAGTCAGTGCAGTGTCGTTAGCTGTGAGGGGGGTTAGTTGTTGACGGACGCGGGGTTAGTTGTTGGCGGACGAGGAGGAAGAGAGCGCCTGTATTTCGCGGGATGCACGGCCGGAGGGAGAGAGAGAGAGATATATAGAGAGAGAGAGGCTGGGCTGGCGCTGTGGGCCGTGTCACTTCCGGTGGCTCGGGTGTCGCGCTTCCCTGGCTCCCTCTCAGCCTCGCTCTTTGGATGTCGCCGTCTCCTCGCGGAGAGGCGCTGCCCGCCTCGCGCTGTTGTTCCACTCCTAGGCCGCCGTCTTCGTCACATGATGGGTCCCACCTCATAAACACAACCCCCTCCTCATCAAACACAACCACATTAACCTCTCGTTCCCCGTAACGCCGCCATCTGCCACTACAACGTTGTACATGCTGTTCACAGTAAACTGGGCACTTTTGAAAGCCCTGCTTAAGGCTCCCACCTACGTGAAGTTTTTTTCCGTGTTCGAGGCCGAGAAGCGTGGGAGCGATAAGGGCGACACTACCACGCGCATCAAGTGCGCCATTACCGCTAAGCGCAAGGCTCTCAACTGGTTGTTCTAGATGCACTGCGTGTACCTATAGGACTTTCAACGGTGACACTATTATTTTATTCGTGAAAAGTCTATGGCAAGATTCAATTTAGGCCCCTTGAATTTTTTTTTCTTATCTGATGTGTATATTTTCAGATACGGCGTTTTGAAAAGGCCGTTTTTAGCAGTCCTGGAGTACTCTAAAATGGTGTTTCTAACGTGCGTGACATTTTGAAAGTACTCAAAAGCCCTCGTCTGAAGAGTGTGTCCTTTTCGTAGATCAGCTCATTGGACGCACGTTTAATAGTTTCGTGAGAAAACGTGTATTTCAAACACTCTGCAACGCAGTTCAAGCACCAGGTAGGCGGGAACCTTAAGATCTATTTGCATGCACATTGTGTATTCTTCCACAATATTTAAAATTAACATTGCCATGAGCTTCGTGACTTTATTAATACGTCGGTCAAACTTATAAGCATTTTAAAAAAAAGAGAGATTATTTTAGTATTCACAAATGTTTAACTCAACACCTTTAAACTCAACATTAAAATGTGGAAAAACTTTCCCTCCGTCGTTGTCAACTGCAATGAGCATATGCTAGTTTACTTGCCCGTTAAAATACAGAGCGTCTCAAATTAATATTTTCACTCCTTGAACGGGAATAACAGAGAAACTATTGCAGATAATCTGATGGCACTGCTTGTGTTTAGCATTATAAGGACAACGTTGAGTACGTCCAACTGTTAATGAAGGTTACAAATGTTCGAAATGTCCACCATCAGCAGCAAGATGTCGTCTGAAACGCTGTAGAACGGAACGGGGTTTCCATAGCAGTGGATTCACAGGCGGTCTCGATCGTTTTTCTCCCAGCATCCAGTGTCCGTGGCTTTGCAGCGTACACGATGTTCTTCAGAATTCCCCGCAGATAAATATCTAACTACGTTAAATCTGGAGATTTGGGTGAATACTAAACAACTTCCTCGTCGGCCTATCAGCCTCCCAACAAACGTTTCATCCAAGAGAGACCATACGTCTCGATGGGTAACGTGGCGACGCACCGTCCTGTTGGAAAAATTAAACATCTGGATAGAGTTAGAAAACAGCTCGAACAATGTTTTCCTGCAATATGGTACAGTGAATTTCACCGTTCTGTCAAAGACAAACCCCCCGCCTTCAAGTCCTCTGGCAGACGTACCGCCCTCTACTGTTAACCCCGGAAGATTACCTGCTTGATCTACCACAATGGGGGGATTTTCATCGGCACAGTACACACAACTGTGGCGGTTAACAGTTCTATTCAATTTAAAGGTTGGCTCATCGGCCCAAGCAATTACGCCAGTAAAATGTTCGATGCCGTTGAACAAGTTAACAACAAAGCGTTAATAAACTTTGACACACCTATCTGCGCCGTCTTTATTCGTAGCGTGAAGTGACGTGGGAATGTAAGGCCTCCACTTTACTTGCTTTATAATGCGATGGATGTTTGATTTACTGACACCTGACTCAAGCGCAGCGGACTTCAACTTCCTGGCGGAATGTGTGAATGTGTGCAACACAGACCCCACGCTTCCTTCGTCCTTTGTTGTTCTCTTCCTGCCGCACCGTCCTTACTTCACATCACACACAGTTCTGTACCTCTCTAATATGTCACGTAATCATGTCATTGTTACACTGACGGCGGAGTAGTATCGATTTCTCCCCTCCGTCGTCCTTGCATCTCAATCGTGTTCTCACATTTCCAATAATACTTTAAAGTCCACTTAACATAACTCGAAAGAAAAAAATTGTTGCCTCCGCCATTTCCTCTAAAATTGTAGTACTGCCGTTCGTGGCTGCAAACGGAACTGATAGAATGGCTAAACGTGCTTGCACCCCAACGTTGTCTTGCCGACCTCCCGTGGCGCAGAAGGTTGGTGCGCCGCCGGTCTGGGGTGCGGGAGGTTCTGGGCTCGAATGCTGAGCAAGGCATGGGTGTTAGTGTAAGTTAGGTCATAAGTTAGTTTGTAAGCCGCCCCCTGCTACGCCTTCAGGCCTAACACCGGTGTGTGTGTATGTGTGTGTGTATATATATATATATATATAACACACACAGGTAGGGGCAGTGATATCTTTCAAAGTTGATTTCAAAAGTGCTCAATACGTTTTTTCTTATTTTCACTTTCTTGATCAAAATCAGAAAATTTAATTCTACCAACAAAATAATAGTCACTACAGAATAATTAATAGTTCTTACTAAAGAGTAATAAAATCACCTAGAGTGGTTTTTCGCGTTTGAGGCCGAGAGGCACCGGAGCGATAAGGACTACACTGCCACGCGCACCAAGTGCGCCATCGCCGCTACGCGCAAGGCTCTGAACGCAGAGTACTCGTCATACTGCGGAGACCCTCCCATTGTATTAGTGGAAAGACTGTAGCAAGGGCTCTTGAGTATTTTTGTATGTGTCTGACGCGTACATTTGGAAATATTTACAGCGTTTTGAAACCCCAATTTTTAAGTATGTTGAAGTGCTCTGTAATATTGTTTCTAACGTGCGTTATGTCTTGAAAGTAATTGACAGGTTTAGTCTGAAGTGTGTTCTTTTCGTAGAACAGCACAATGCGCGCACGTTTAATAGTTTCGTAAAAAAAAAGTGTGTTCCAAACACATTGCAACGCATTTCCAGCGGCAGGATGTTCATCGTACAAAAATCACCGAGAGCTTCTCTATGAAAACTAGTTCAAGACCAGACATTTTCTTCTAGGTTTGAGGTTATTTTGTGCCTTCGTGACATGACATCAATTATAACTTGATAATAAATCATAAATCATAAAAAAAAAATACATACACACACACACACACACATATACACACATTTACCAGATTTTTAAAACAAAATTGAGATCTTTAATTCAAAATTTTGATTCGTGTAAATTTCAAAAAGTTATTTTAACAAACACAAACTTTGGTTTCGGATAAAGTGCTTCTTGAAGTCGTAGGAGAGACATGCTGGCAATTTCTGGAAAAACGCTGTGGTGCAGCGGCTAGCTTGCTAGCCTCACACCAAAGCGAACCGAGTTCGATTTCCGGTGGGGTCGCTTCACTATTATCGGCTCTCAAGACCTCGATGTTAAGGGCCACCCAAATCTCTTCACCCACACTCACTCACTCATTTTTTGGTAAATGTTTTGGGGAGAAGTTTAATTGTTTCGCTAGAAGAAAAAAAGGATTTCAAACACGCTGTAACGCAGTTCACGCGAGTATACACTAAGCTGTTCACGGTAAAATGAGCACTTTTGAAAGCTCTCTCATTTGAAATAATACAAATATATTTTATTTTAGCCTTAGACGTTAACTTTCGAGTACGGTGTAATATACATACTGTGTTTATTACTTACATGGCAATATTGATTTAAAAAGGTGGTTGAAGGATAAAATATGGCTGAAAGGAAAACCTCAAGAGTGCCCACTTTACCGTGTACAGTCTCTACCACTCTCGAACTATTATATTTTGAGACGTAGAGATCGGTGCAGTTGCTATGAACATCACGAGATAAAGTTTGTAGAAAAGTGGAACCAACTTTACCCACCGAGGTGAGTAAAAGCTCGGCCGCAGAAACTATCTTCAATAACCTTTGACGCTGTTTGTCACCCTCCGCCTTTGCATTATCAGTTTTGCAACTGCGTGGCTTACCCTAACGACACCTATAGTCTACTCACGGTTACTCCCAAATTTTCTGAAGCCCTGCTAAAGTTCTGCTATCAGGCTATTCCTCCACCTCATGCAAATAAAGCTTAACCAAGTCTAGAAAATCACGCCGAAGGGCCAACGCACCGCATTCGTGCGCTCTAGCTTAAATAGTACTTTTCACGAGAACTATTTCTTACTAGACATTACCAACACACCTTTATTCTCTCAGTTTTTGTTCATATTAATTACAATTGAAATATTATAATTTATGGAAAATAATTTAAGTAAAAGTTCGATTTAACATGCAGTTAGACACATTTATGTTAACAGAAATATAAAACACTTGTGATAAATTGCATATTTAGAAAAAATCAACACGTCAATCATAGGGTGATTTTTCAAAGGTTTGATAAAAAAAAGTGTGAACATACCGCGAATAGACTATAGCGATCGTCTACAGTTTACGGCGAGGCCGGTAAAATGTTTCCCGGCGCTGCAATACAATCTTTAAAAAAAATTCCGTAAAATTACAGAAAAATACTAACCCAAGATTATCCAGAAACCTTTGTAAAGTTAACCCACTACATACGTATCATCGAAGGTATATTTGAATCTGCAAATTGATACAATCACCCAAATATATTAAACTTACGTAAACACAGGTTAGGTTAACTTGGGTTAGTTTGGATTAACTTAGGTTAAGTTAGGTTAGATTACTAAAGTTTTCATTACCACAGATAAAATAATGTTTTATGCAGACAATTAGTTTTATCTAAATTATTAAAACTTTTCCACAATAAACGCATACAAATTATATTAATCTCACAATTGCCAGTCTGTTTCACCACAACCTAAACTTTATGGAAACCAACACATCACTCTCATAACATACAGTACTAACTGCATGACAATATCATGTGTTATGCCAGATAGTCAATATGAAGGACACTGATCCCTTATTGGATGGAAAAACTGCGATACATATTAATCCTTATTAATCCTTGTGCTGTTTTATTTGGTGAAAAAAAAAAAAAATTAGAATAGTAGATGGTGATAAAATGTTTATATTTAATCTATTTGAGCTATCATATTTCTGTTTCGCCTCTTGTTAATTTAAGTTTTGATTATTTTTTCTTGCTCTTTATGTTTACGTAATATGTGTACATTATGTTATACCTGGTTAAGTGTAAGAGAAGGCATTGAAGCATTAACTTTGCGAGTGTAAATAAAGTCTAAATAAACGAATAATTAGTGTGATTTTTCAAAGTTTTGATTCAAAACGTGTGACGATACCACGGGCAGAATATACAAAGCATGTACCATTGCAAGTATAGGCTGTTCACGGTAAAGTGAGTACTTCAGAGGCCCTAGTTACTTTTTTCCTATCAGCCAGTTTTTATCCTTCAACCACTTTTAAAATAAATATTGCCGTGTAAGTAATAAACAGTGTGTATATTTCACCGGACTCAAAAGTTAACGTCTAGGGCTAAAATAAAATATATTTATTGACTATTATTCCAAATGAGAGGGCTTCAAAAAGTGCTCGCTTTACTGTATAGCCTATAAGGAGCATCTGCGTATGCTTTTGTACTGTTGCAGCCAGTCGGTCCTCCTTCCTTCTCCCCAGCAGGGCCGGCAAGCATTGACAACTCACACCTGGGCAGCGTTCCAAAACCTCACTCCGCGAGTAAATATCACTCTTTGGCTGCCCCACAACACTGTGAGTAAATATTTTACTCTCTTTCGTTAGTGTCCCAAAACTGCACAGTAATTACTCTCAGCATCTTGCCAGAGTAAAACTTCTACACGCACTATTTCGGCGAATAACGAAGAGTAAACTGGACAATGACGGGAAATTTAATTTAACTAAGCAAAGTAAAAGAAAGTTGTTCGTACACGTTCTTGCTGCTGACACCCACGCAGCAAGGAGATAATACAAAATATATAATCGAATTTATTAAAGGGAGGAAGAGAGTAGTCACTATAGTATGTGTTGTTGACCGCGGGGCTTACAGGTGGAAAATTACAAATAACGAATAATAAAATTCGTATATATATTTTTAAAATTAAGTTGAATATACTGCTGCATTTTTGGACATAATTATTATTATTGGTTATGATAATTATAGTTAATTGTGTGTGTGTAAATATATTTGAAAAAATAGTTTTGGGAAGTGTGCTTAAACAGGATATTATGTTTGTTTCGAAACTACTTTCACTGTAGCTTTGCTCAACTTTTACTCTTTATTACTTTACTCTGGAAGTAGCGTTTTGCAACGCCTCAAAGCGGGCCGGATCGATTCATCATGGGGTAAAAAATATAACTCTTTCTTTTCGAGCATAAAATTATCAAAACTTGTTCTACAGGATGTATTTCACACGCTTGCAAAATAATTTTAATTTTTGAAGTCACGTAAGGTTAGGAGGGATATTAGAACGTGAGAGTTTTGAGGAACTTCAAAGAAGTTTTCATTCTCTGCTCAACATTCTACACTTGGGTGCAATATTTCGCAGTCTTGATTTACCTAAAATTATGTCTGGCAGTTTATTCTAAAATAACATTTAAATTACTGTCAAATGCTGAAAAATATGTCAGTTTTTTCTGTATTACCTTCGAAAAAAACAATTATTTTAAACCAATTTTTGACTCATACATGCAATTCTAGTATCATTACCACGGTATGCTGCTAAGTTATTTGCTACGCAATATAGAAGCTACGTTGGTGAGTCGAAATACTTACACAAGATTTGGCAGCCTCGATCTGTCCCAGGTGACAAAGATATTTAATGATGTCGGATCCCAAATAACTAATAATTTTATATTTGTACCAAACATTGTTCAACTCGTACGCAATATACAGTATGTAATGCCATTTTCCTCAAATAAAAAAATTCTATACTTTATATTTTTTGAATAATTTGATGTCAAATAAAAAAATTGTTCTGTTTTGTTGCAGCCGTAATAACAAATACTAACTAAATTGGCAAGATAAAAAAATGTAGAACATAAACTAATGCCGCGGACTACTGCTTGTCATGTATGTAATCACCGAATAACAATTCATACATAAAAAAAAGTTGAAAAAATATTTTTTGTATCAATTTTTTTTTTTTTAATGCATGAAGTGTTATTTGGTGATTACATATGTGTCACGCGGTCGCCCTTGGCATTAGATTACGTTGTAAATTTTCTCATTAGAACATCTTAGTTGGTATTTGTTATCATGGCTGCAGCAAAACAGAAAAAATGTTGTATTTGACATAAAATTATAAAAAAAAAAATAAAGTTTAGAATTTTTTTTCTCGAGGGAAATTTTATCACATACAATGTGTACGAGTTGAACAATGTTTGGTACAAATATAAAATTACAATTTTTTTGGGGTCGGCCACCCTTAAAGATGAGAAATCCATCTCATTCGTTAGACAGGTAGATTATCCGCTGTTCAGTAGACTCCCGCGGAGGCTCTGTGGAAAGCCACCTTTCCACCGTGTTGGATCTACGGTTAGTCATACCTTTTGTTTGTTGTCACTCCTGTAGAACGACATTCAGTCTGGCTTTGGCCAGTGCAGTGTAAAGAACTGTTTTAGCGTTTGTGCTGAAGACAGTGCGTCTTTTTTGTTTGGCACCTCCGTCTTTATATGTGATTGTATTTCATTCATATCGTGTATAGATACAACTTTAATTATGTGTAACCGCCTTCGCCACATGCACTTGGTTCAAAAAAGAGAGATAAGGGGGATTTTAAACCCTTATTATTTTTTAATTTATTCAGCTCTAATTTAGGTTATGCCAGTTTGTAATCACGCTGCCCATTAGTTTTCCAAATTTAAGATGGGACCACTTCTAAAATTATTAAATTCACTTTTTTTTTTTTTTTTTTTTTTTCAACTTTTGACGTTAGGGGGGAAAAATCACGAGGAGAAAGAAGGATCGTGATGTAAAACAGCAAAAATGAATAATTTTGGAAGCATGAAAAATATATTAATAATCACTAAACCCGACCGTCTAAACAAAGCAATGATTTGGTTGAGGTGTAGATGGGATCACGGCAAACCGGTTTTCTATGACCCCGAAATAGCAACAATAGCAACTGGATTAGATAGGATGATTTTCAATAGTTTAGTTTGGTATTTCCAGTGGGAATGCTGTTAATGTTGATAGGTTTGATTCATACTGCGACAACGCTTTAGCGTAGACACTATAATAAAATGTATAAATGGTACAAAGTAACGATAGAGGGTTAATTTTTCTGCACTGCCATCTTACCCATAGAATAATTATCAGAGGAGTAAAGCGGGTAAAGTCCGTATGCCACGATCAAATGTTTCGTACAAGCTCGGGTGGAAGCTTCCACGAGACCTGCTACCCGAGTCTGCATGCAAGCAGTTACGGAGGGTTCTTTGGAATAACTTGTCCAACGATAGTTGTTGCTGCACAAGCAAAGACGAGTGCATTTTTATTATTTTACTTCTGCAACTGTAGTTCTGGAACTATCTTCACTCACGACTTCAGTATTATGCGTTTATGCACAGAGATCTTTTTTTTTTTTATGAACAAGAATGTTTACCATAACTTACACACAATTCTGTTTTAGAATCAGTGAATATTTTTGTGTTTTTTATTTCCTATTTATTCGTGTTTGATAGTTTTACACGCTTTTCTTTTTCAGAACAAAATAAACTAAATCACTCTACCACCTTCTCTCTGATTTGCTAAAATGTCAACGTTGTAGGGAACCTTCCGTCGAAAATTGTGCATGGCCAGCAGATGGTCAGATAAACTATAAAACCATCCATACAAGCGGCAACGCAGTCTTGCATGGAATCGTCCAAGGAATCTTTCATCGTGGCATACCGGCTTAAGAATAAGGATATTAGAATTTATTGCCAATTTTCTCAGAATAAAAACTACCAGATTGTTAAGCATTGTGACGGTGAAAAGTGAAGTGAAACACTGGCTTCTTGGCCAGTGCAGTGCGCGAGTCTGTGGCACTGAATTATGTCCAGACCAGTAGAGGCTGGAAGCTTTTGTTCCCACAGGGGCGCTCTGGGGAGAAAGCGCGGCCACTCGGGGTTTTGACCTGCCGAGAGGCGGAGGACATTGACAGTGTTGGACCCGGGAAGCGACACTCTGTAGGCACTTTCAAGACACTGTTTTCTCAGGCCACAGTCGTGTTTCCAACACCAAAAATACATTGGAAATTTATTAATCTTTAAAAATTATAAAATTATAATAAATTCAAATACCTTCCTTGGGTCTATTACTGCGAGATGTTTAGAAAAATAATTTCACTTTTAATATATATCAAATTACACAATGACAATTTTGTGACTTCACTGTCGTTTGACAGTTGCTGCCTTGTTCCACTTGATTTTTTTGTACCTTGCCTGCTGTTTTGTTTAGCGACACGAGATAGTTGAGAATGAGGAGTCGTCAGTCTTCAATGCATGATAGTAAAAAAGTATTGGAAGTCAACCCCCAAAATAATGTATATCAGTTTCCGACTGGATGAACAGTAGGAAAAAAACCTAAAACAAAGGCCGTATCTCTATTGGCCCAGAGAACGCTCTCGTGGTCTCGTTCTCGCGACCACGTCATTATGACTCCAGAGAGAAGAGAACGCTCTCTGGTCGTGAAAGACCGAGAGCACAGAGAGAGCACAACGTTTTTTACTCGTTGGCGCTCTCTCGCTCTCGTTGACCACGCGCCATATTGTTTACGTTGTTTCAGTGTTTGAATAAGGTTATAGCAATGTTCTAGGCCTAAACCACGTCGCATTTTACCAGGAAGTGAATAATTTAACTGTTTTAGTCAACAAAATAACTTACGTAACACGTATTTATACAAATATAAATAAGGATATCTGACAAAGTCTCGTATTTTTCGTAACTTTGCTACAACGTGACGGTATTATATAAAACAAAAATAATAGTGTTTTATGTGTTAACAATTATTCAAGTAGTGATGTAATTATTTGTGAATTCGTTTGAATATGTATAAATTACTTCCAATAGCTATGACCGTGAGTTTAGCTTAACATGATTTCGCGCCTTTTTGGTATCAGCTGTCTGCGTGACGTCGGAGAGAAACGGGAGTGATTGTCTCTATTTCACAGAGCGAGAGCGTAAGAGAGCACGGAGCAGTGCTCTCGCCGGGTTGTGCGAAAGACTATTCTTTAGTCGTTACCTAGACTACGTTTACCCATAGACTAAATATGAGTCTATGCGTTTACCTTCACGAAGTTGGGTTCCCTAGATTCTTTAATCAGGGTAGCTATATACCCGAATTCATAGCTACTCATCGTACTGATGTCCATTGATACATGGTAGTGTCGCCTCTCTACTTGGCTTTGTGGTTGGACTTAGCCTCAGTGGTTCAAAATGAGAATCTAGCGGAACAAAGTTATTCTAGTACAAAAATATTACATTTATACGATATATTCATTATATAAATGCATTTCAATTAAAAACACACAAAAATGCAAAGAACTGAAGTAGTTTGACAGTAATTAGTTACTAGTTATCAGTAGGGAAAATACTGCAAATAATTGAAATTATTTCTAAAACCATAAAAAATATTCAACCTGAAGTTATTTATTTTAAATATACACAAGGATCAGAATACACATTTTAAACAAAGTTTTAGTAATTCATTCACTTCATTTTTATATGTGAAGAATACATAATAAACTGTAGCAAAATACACAAGATTTTCTTAACGTGATACAGAATTTCTCATCTCGTATAACTAACAATTTTTTTTTTCATTCAATTATTATTTGTATGGCAAACACTTGGAATTTTTACATTAACGCCTCATTTCTTGAAATTCATTAAAAACGTGGGTCAATAAACTACCAAAAGCCCTAATTATATATGTGATAATTAATGTAATCGACTCTTCTAGTTGAGACTGAATGATTACAAAGTGCCTGCTAACATATGATACTGTATTTTATTTATTATTTATTAAAATTGGAAGGTTTTTCTTCTTATCTACATTTTAATTTGATAAAAATTTCATTTGTAAAATGTTAACCTTTCCTGTAAATTTAGTTTTCCCAGTGTAAACACTCAGTTGCATCTGTTTAAAAGTAGTCGTAGCGCACATGTTATTGTGTGTCGGATGCAGATTCATCTGCACTTTCAGAATGGGAACTTCCTGCAGCTGATGGACAGTCGAGCAATCATCTCAACACTTCTGATACCAATCTCCCCTGCTTACTTTTAGAAATTTTTCTATAGTTGGAAAGTAAAGGGTTGGAGGTAATGAGCGGCATGTGGAACAAATCTTTCAAGTTATATTCTCTTGAAAATTTGCGAGTATGGCTTTCTCGAAACCTTTTGCAGTCCTTATTCCGGGCTTCCTGTGCCTCTTCCGATAGCTGTCTATTAGGCAACAATGCATGTTCTATGATTTCTGATCCATGTATTAGTAGCGTGTGAACGCTAGCTGGCATGTAATACCACGGATACAGTTCAGTGTACAATGTTGCAGTTTATTTGGCATATGCATCAAAAACTGTTGATTTAATGCTATAACCACTTGAAATGGGACTTCTTAATTTATGTCAGTGATACTTGAAGAAATTGATGTATCCATGAAAAAACGTCTTGCTGTGTTGCCATCGTTACTGGTGCCGCTTCCAAGTTTTGGCATGTCAACTAATAAACCAAACCTATGTAATATTTCATCTCTTCTTTTCTTTACTCTCTCTTTGTCTTCTTCGCCCCTAATTTGCCATTTATTTTCGTCTTGTCTGTATGCGATGTGAAGAAGACACTCAAAACAGCGAACCCAAGCATGGAGTGTAGACAACCCAAATTAGTAATAAGTAACATCATGAGCCTTTGCCGTAGAAAATGGAACTTTAGTGTTCATTTATTTGGGACCAGCTCCACACACCAAGCACCTAGGGACGGACACACCAGAAATGGTACTATAAACTTTACCATCGACCATTGTCATTATTAACTTGTGTCCTACATGCAGCTGCTTCCCTGCAATTTCAGTTTACGTTGCTGATAAAAGTTTTATTTGTTCATCAATACCATTTTTTTGCTTTACACACAATGCTTCAGTTTCTTTTTCAAACATAAGTTTGACTGGCCTGCAATACCTTGTTGACGAAGGCCGTTGATTTTTCCATAAGATTATTTCACTTTTGCCAGAGGAAAATGAAAGTTGCAGTGGAACTATTGATATCGCAAACAAATCACAATCCTATTGTGTTTCAGCTCTTTCGGCAAATTTCTGTCTATAAGTGCTATGGCCTGAACTCCCATCACATCCCCATTTGTAAGTCATTGCAAGTGGGGTTCCATTTGCAATATTAGCACACGTAACTGTTTGACTGTACACCTGCAAGCCTCTGTACTGTGTAATCCAATAACGCCTGTAAACGCACTTCTGCAGAATTTTGTGATATTTTTTTACAGAATCTTCATTCGGGTAGCATTTTTTCTTAGCTACAAGAACAGCATGGTATGTTGGGTAAATATTGGCAAATCTAGCTTTTGCTTGGGACTGAATTAAGATGCACTGGTGCTTAGTTAACTTCCCGTCTACATACAGCGCTAGTGCTTCACAGGCGAGTAAGAAATGCATGTTTTACTAGGCGATCGAAATGCTTTCTTTATTCTCGTTGCTCTTTTTGGAGAATATGTTGTCACTTCTTTAAACAATTGAGCTTGTAGACTGGCTGTAGCAGCGAAATACAGCTCTTCGCATGTTGTGGTCTCCAGCAATGACTGAACCCATCGTTTTTTTTAGTGTTGCAACTGCTTTCGTCAAATTTATTTTTTGGACGGCCGACACTTGAAGAAACACTTTCCACCGTTTTTCCCGAACTTGAATAAAAACTACTAATGGCTTCCGGAAAGTCAATGTTTTCCTCCAGCCATGTATGGTATTTCGTCAAAAATCTGTTTAATGCCCTATTGCTTGCATGCCACCTTGTGTCCACATGCTTACAAATTAGACTCACTTCACGTTGTATACCATGTCGGACACTTTCTGTACAGTCTTCAATATTCAACCAAGTTAACACACAATTTGACATATGTTCTTTACGGTTAGTTTTGTCACACAATCTCTTCCACACATCAAAAAGGGTTTTCCGAGGCATTGCACAGGCTGAAACAAAACTATTTAATTATTAGCCTGGCAGCTAGTGGCAGCTGTTATAAGCATTTTGGTAAAGTATATCCATCAAGGAGTGAGAAAAAGTAAAGTTTAAGGTGGCTCTCCTCGAACTTCTTTTTGAATCTCTCATAAAATTTGATATATTTAATAATTCCATGTTACTTGAACACTATACAATTCGCAATGTTGCAAATTAAAATAATACTGACATTTGCACTATTTTATGGGCAATTTAATATGTAAATACCTTGATGTGAAGTATCCATAGCTTTGAAAACGCACTGCACGCGCAATAACTGGTAGCCACGTGCTCGTTTCAGAGACCCTTACACAACTGCTGCCCGCGACGGAGCTGCTTACCGCGAGAGGGGTGATTTCGAGGCTGCTGATCTTGCAAGCCAGTGCCCAGAGCTCATTTATAATTCCGATGTGGTGTGCTAGGTAGCTTGGGTGATAACTTTAGATAGGAATAATTGTTTTTTAACACATCATCAGAAATTAATTTTGTCCAGCTAGAATCCCATTTTGAACCACTGTGCGAGCCGGAGAGAAGTCGTGTTCGCAGCTATAGATCATAGACTAAGGATGAGGTAGACCGCTTATTCTTATTCTGCGCTTGTACCAACATTGACCTACCCCAAAGGAACACAGCTATCAAAGTCACACGGACAACAATGATGAAAGAGTTTCTTTATATCTTAATTTTTAAATGATAAGTACTTTTATATGAATAAGACACATTTACCAATTTGAATTTAATGAAACTGCGTGACAAATTGGTTAGAGGAAGTATAAAAACATCTCAAAGCACATGTTTCCTAAACCTTATTTTAACCTCAAATCCAATCCACGCCTTGTTTGCTAGTCGTGTTGGCAGAAAAGCAGTTCAATGTTGGGACATGGAGACTGGTTGTGCGCAGCCAGCGAGATCGGTCTACCTTATCTTTAGTCAATGGAGTACATACGTAGTGAGACAGATATTATGTTGTATGGAGGATTGGTGATATTATTAAATGGGTGCGGGCTCAACTCGTGCGAGTCGTCTATTCGTGGGACCACCTTTCCAGACCTCCCGGGCCAAAGCACCTCGTAAGGTCAGTCACTCCGGCGGGGGCCTTACAACATACAAGATTTATTTTACAGCCTGCTGTCAACAAACCTTCTAATAACATTAGCACACAGCAAGTAAAGTAGAGAAGCGACACTTCCTTGTATTGCGTCGAGCTCTTATTTCGAGCTTCAAAATATAAACAGGTCTCAGTTATATAGCCAACATAAGAACATTCGTTAATGCACATCAACACGAATTAAAAGCTATGAATTCAGATATTGGTTACTCTGGTGAGACAATATAAGGAACCCATAATCGTCAAGGTAAACATTGCTTAGGTAAACCCAATTGTCTTAAGTGTTTTTTCCTACTGTTCATACAGTTGGAAATTGGTATACAATATTCCGGGGGTTGACTTCCAATTCTTTCTAAAATTAGGCATTGAAGACTGGCGATCTTCATTTTTTCAAGCACCTATGTATTTTAAACGTTCTTTTAACAAACCAAATCGAAAATCAATGATCTCATCTCGGTAAACATAACACCGAGCAAGTCACAAAGCATCAAATGGGACAGAGCAGTGCCTGTACAACTATCGAGAGAAGTTGCAAAATAGTCGTTGTGTAATTTGTAATATATTAAAAATGAAATTATAAACTACTCAAAAAAAGTTTTGCAAAACCTGTAATTTGGTGCAGATGAAGAATGTTTGCTGGGACAGTCGTCATATTTCAAAAAGATATTTGTCAAGTGTGGCGGTGTATTCTGTACAGACGGTGTGAATTTCATCAATTACTTTCTCTTTACCTATGGTCAACCTATTAACTCAGAAATCCCGGTGGTGCAAAATTTTTATTGAGTAGTATTCCTAGCCATCTCGTAGTTACAAACTGAGCACAGGTATTTTGGTTGTTTCTAGTTTATATTTTTTAAACACGGATAAATTTCCATTGTATTTTTTGTGTTGGCAACACGGCTGCGACCCGAGAAAATAGTGGATCAGAATAGTGTCACAACCCTGATCATTAGCTTGGAGTTCGAAGAAGCTAATGCGAAAGCTTGCCAAATAAGTAAAATATGACATTAAGGATTTAATAGCAGTATTTGAACGTATCGAGGTAGACGGTGACGATGAAGTACGCGGTGATATTTCGGATGACTCAAAGATATGATTCAGTATACTACTTTTAATTATTGCAAAGGCGCACTGTTTGTTTTACTTTGTAGTAATATTTAATACTGTATATCATATCTAAGTATTTGTTATGAGCTGTAAGCAAACTAATTTAATTTTGAATAGGTACTTTATTATATACATACATACATATTTTTATTAGTATTGTTACGCGCTCGCTGTTTTGTCACACACGAGAGGGCGGAAGAGAAGGACAGAGTAGTCAGATGATTTATTGCCACGCGCGCACCGTTGCAACCGGAGACGCTGCGACTTTTCTGAAAGGAATTTTTACAAAATATGCCTGTTGTGCCTAGCAGGGCGCGTGCCACTCCTGACCTTGGGTATCGGGTGTCTTTGAGACATCTGAAGAATCCTCTGGATTACTGACCTCGTTTCTGTCGACATTCTATGATAAATAACATTACCGCGCACAATGATAAAGGAGCCTTATATATTACGAGAGGCTCAAACATAACGATAAAGGAACCTAACATGTTACGCGAGACTCTCGAAAGAGTCTCGGACGAAGCTGGTAGCCTATCATAAAGAACGTTACCTTACACAACGATAAAGGGGCCTAACATGTTACGCGAGGCTCTCGAAAATGTCTCGTCACAGAAGAAGTTGAGAGCTTATTATAAAAGACGCTACCACACACTCTCTAACCATTAGTCACGCAAGAGAGTCATCACAGCTACATGCTGATGTAAACAGATATAAAAAAATAATTATAAAACAAATAGTTATAAACATTTAACAATCTATATATATATTGTGAGGTATTACACGAGTAATGTATGCAGAACAGTATGTTAGGCGAAGAAATTTCAGTTGTAAAGTATGTGAACAATAAGGTCAACACAACTATTCACTGATTCAAACTGATATAAAAAATAAAAAGGAAAATATTTATAAGTATATATATAAGCTTGCATAATATAAAACGAATGTCATTCCGTTGTCGAGCATGGTGGAGGAAAGCAGATCATTACTACTACATTCATCTACTACGAGTGTGTACTCAACAGCGAGAAGCCGTGAAGAGACGCCACAACCAATACAGTAGCAATGTTACTACTGTGATTGTATACTCTGCTACAATATGAAAATGAAATCTATAGTTGAAGACTTACCAACTACAACATGGTCAACAGCAATGGGCCCTGAAGAGTCGATACGAGCAGTACGACATCAATGTAACTACTGGGAGAAATACTTTTAGCACAAGTTATAGTTCACGCTGACATGAAAGTTGTCATTGCATTTTACTTTATTCTAATGCTACATATGATGTTCGTCGCTTGGTTGAATTTGTGTGCGTCTGTAGCATAGCTCGGACGTAGGATGTATGTGAGAAAGATAGTTTTACTATTTATTTTGCTGTACTAGCCAAGGCTACAACGACTGTTTTTTTCAGACGCTAAGTGTTGTCTATCATCGCGTGATGTGTTGTACAGTGCTCGTCACTTGTACATTATATGTTGGTAGGTGATAATAACTACTTTTATTTTATTTTTATGCCTGCTTGTATCAGCGATCCGAGAGTGTATTTTTTTTTCGGTCTAACGTAATGTATACTGTTATTTGCGTGTGTAATATACTGCGGTAGGTGGGAGTTTATAACTATTTACCTTTACATTTTTTTAAATATCTAATCATCAATATATATCGGTGTCATAGACTCTTGCATGACTACTGGTTTACATACACTGTGTGTTTAGCAGCAAGCAAAGGAACACAATTTTTACAAGTCGTTTAATGAAACGTTACATTAACTTCGGTGATAGATAGTATACATTATTTCATTCTATGTCTGGTTGTTAAGGGCTACCCATGTTAGTGATGACTTGAGCTGCCGACCCTTGTGTAGGACTGACGATGATCGTTTATATTATCATAAAAGCATATTTTTACAGTTATCACGACTATGTGTCACATGTATGTATCACATTTGTATGTTTTTTTTTTTTGCTATTTACATATCTTAGTTTGTTGTAAGTTATCCATCCTAAATTTTATTTACGTATATGCTTTCATATATATTTTAGTCTTTCAACTGAGTCATTGCAGTCTTCACCAAATAAGCAACTAGACTTTCCCGTCACTCTTCACAGAAGGTTCACGATACATACCTGGGTGTATGTTCTTCCATGATGAGTAGGTAACTGGGTTCGAGCCTTGGAACTATACAAAACTATTAATTCTCTTTCGGACTTTGACTAAATCTGTTAATTTTCTTCTTTTCCTAGTGAAGGATGTGAACCTAATATTAGCACGGCTATGATAAATGAATAACACTAAAATAATAATTTATATACTTTAACCTTTTTTTTTACAGACGTGAGACTATTATTCCAGCGTGGAGGTTGTGTGCGTGCGTGCGGGTGTACATGTTACTTGTAGTTTGTGTATGACTTGTCTAGTGACTGTGACCTTGAGCGTACATGGTACTTGCACCATGTTTATCATTTGTCTCTCACCCTACATACACGTCGACTGTAGCTAGACTTCCCGTCACTCTTCACAGAAGGTTCACGATACATGTATGCATATATGTTCTTCCATGATGAGTAGGTTGTTAGATACCTCTGAGTCAGGGTACTAGGTTCGAATCTGTGTTTCTACGCATAGGTAAGGGTTCTGCACGTCGGAATTCAGTCATGACGGCTGAAGGCTATCGTGTCCCTAGCAGGGACTGCGTGACCTTGGAGCCTTACATAACACTTTCTCGGCTAGTGATCTGTGTTATCCATTAAACTTGCCAAGACCTGCACGGTGCTCACATCGTCAGCTGACTATCTGAGCTGTTTCACATATTTACTGTCATATGACAACAGTCGCAGTCTCCCCTTGTGTAGGACTGACGATGATAGTTTATTATATCATAAACGTTTTTTTTTACAGTTACCACAACTACGCTGTAGAGCCAAAAAAAACTGGTTTGGCGTACGTATGCAAATAACAGAGGTATGGAACCAATCAGAGTAAAGCTAAGCGGTCGGCAGCGCCTATATAAGACAAAAAGCGTCTGGTAAAGTTACTAGATCGGTTACTGCTGCTCCAATGGCAGGTTATCAAGATTTAAGTGAGTTTGAAGGTGGTGTTATAGTCGGTGCACGAGAGATGGGATATAGCATCTCCAAGGTTGCGATAACATTTGGATGTTCGCGTACGACCATTTCACAAGTGTACCGTGAATATCGGGAATCCGGTAAAACATTACATCTTCGACATCGCTGCGGCCGGAAAAAGATCGTAAACGAACGAGACAAACGACGACTGACGAGAATCATTAAACGTGACAGATGTGCAACCCTTTCTCAAATTAATGCAGATTTCAATGCTGGGGCATTAACAAGTGCCATCATGCGAACTATTCAACAGACCATCATTGATATGGGCTTTCGGAGCCGAAGGCCCACTCGTGTACCGGCAGGTGTACCAGTTTTTGTGGCTCTTCAGTGTATGTGTCTCAGGTATGTATCATATTTGCACATATCTTGCTTTTTGCATATCTCAGTTTGTTGTTAGTTATCCATCCTGAATTTTATTTACATATATATGATTTTCATATTTATTTGGTTCGGAAATTATAGCTCGCTATGCTTAGGACAGTATATATATATAGATGCATTCTGCGTACCTATATTTTATTCGTCAAAACACACGCTCTGGCGAAGCTCGCAGGCGGACGACCGCAATAAGGATTAAGGGTTTGGCGGACGTGATGGGAGAATGGCGCCAGGACGGCCCGGCGGAACGACCACGTGCGAAGGAAGGCGGATGCAGCTGCATCTCGCAGCTGCCGGAGATGCGGAGCCCACACCAGCGGTGGCGCCTCTCCCAGGCTAGCTACCACCATAAACATTGAGAGATTTTGTCGGGCGTGCTGGAATAATAGTGGCACGATATCTGGAGGCAGAGGAACCACACATGCTCCGAACCAAGAGGGCACCCAAATGTTGCCGTACGTGCAGAACTNACGACACGATATCCGGAGGCATAAAAACAACACGTGCGCTGAACCAAAGGGGCCACCCAAGAGTTCCCGCACGTGCAGAACGGAACAATAAACTTCCAGGCCAGAATCAAGGGGCGACGCCAGGCCGACTGCAGACCACAGGAGCAGCGGCCACGTGTTTTACGACTCAGAGGGGACGCGGCAAGTACCCCGGCCACATGCAGGGTCGGTGCAAGTTGAATATGGCGATCGAGTCTAAAAAACCACGAGAGAGCGGAAGGAAGAGGCAGTCGGCCGACGGGAATCTAGGAGGGCGGAGCGAATCCCGGAGAAGACGACAATGGCAGCCGGCCATCGTCAGACGATGAGTGCTGAGTGGACCCGGGAGGAGGAGCTTCGAGATCAGGCGTCGAGACGCCCACCAAGTGCCGGAGCAGTCCCAAGTCGCCAGCCGAGAGAAGACAGCGCCTCCATCCAGATAAGTAGAGTCATCCAGCGAGTGTGAAGAATCTTGCCTTAGCCCCCCCCCCTCCTCGACGCGAAGCGCCGCGCCAAACAATACGGAGCCTATGTATAAAAAGGAAGGGGAGTGTTGTCTCGTGTATACATGTATAAGTGGCCCTGTTAAGCGTTAATAAAACTGATTTATTGGTAACTTGAAAACGAGGTGAATTTAATAGTAAATTGGTTCTAGAGACAATAGTGTCGATGTATTCCTATGCCCTAACACTGAGGGCTAGCCACAATTGCTGGTGCCTTACGCAGAGAGCAGATTCAATACCTACTTATAAACCATAGCATTGGGCAGGTATCAATTTTGGCACCCAACGAAGGGGCACGCTGAAGTCTGTATAGACGGAGGCAAGGACAAGCTAAATACCCGGGAGAAAGGGGACCTTGCCCCGACCGAGCAGGGGGCACATTCACGACTTCGGGGGAGTCATAAAATCAACCCTCGTGACTTCGAGTAGTCATAAAATTAAACTCGTGGCATCCTTTTACCAACAGTATAACCGAGAAGGGAGCGAGGTAAGAAACCAGGCGAAAATGGCAGGCCGCAGACGTGCACGGAGTTTAGAAGAAAGGGGCAGTGCGCAGACCCAGAAAGAAGGGGACGAGATATGGACAAAGTCATCCCCAATTAACATACAAATGCATATCGAAAGCAGCGGGGAAACGAGGAAGTAGTGCAGAGCCCCGCGATGCCAAGGCACAGGACTATACATAGTACAGTGCCGCAATTGCCCGTGGCGGCAATGCAATCAATGTATCGGCTGGCCAGATGTTTTCCGGCCGACACAAGGAAGCGGGTACCAGTGCCTTGATTGTCTGGAGCCGCAGACACAGTGCGACATCCTGAATTGCCCGGGACACAACACGCGTCTGACTCGGTGTGCTACCTGTACACAGGCATTCCACAACCTTTGTATAGGGTGGCCCGAAGGGGCAAGGGCACGAGAGGCTGGGTATACCAGTGTGGGGTATGCCAGAAACAGACAAACTGGGAGCTCCCTTCAAACGCAGACCAAACCCGTGGCACTCGGGCAGAGGGAGGACAAGGAATAGTGGAAGAAATGGTCCTGCTGGAGTTCGCAGGAAGACCCCACGAAGATCCAGAACGATTCGTACAGAATTCCGAACACGAGTTCCGGACAGGGGGTGTTCCCAGGAAGTGGTGGGTGCAGAAGGCACGTGAACAATTAAAACAAGCCGCCCTCAGCTGGTGGGACAGGTATGGGGAGTTTATAACGACATGGGAACAATTCGCTGCCCGACTGAGCAGCAAGTTCGCAGGAGAAGAGGTGATAACTGGGCTACGAACCGAGTTCTACACCCAGCAACAACAAAACGAGGAAGAAGTAGAAATCTTCATTAGGAGGAAGGCGCAAATGTATGCACGCATCGCACTAGAAGGAACGGAAGCGGAGGGAGTTTGCATAAATACAAGGCTATTAATACCGGCCCTAAGGAGCGTACTTCGCCACCCACAGGCAATAAAGATGGAGGAACTCCTAGAAAGGGCGAGGGAGGCGGAGATCGACTACCGCGAAATGCGCGCGGTAAGGGTCGGGACCCACCTCCCCATGCTCCCCTTGCCGTCCACCCAGAGCGGACCATACAGAATAGCCCCGACAAAAGCGAAAGAAGGAGCCATCCACAATGCTGGTACTGTTCCGAGAGGCATCTCCACCGTGATTGTCCCACCATAAAAGCCCGGGTAGCTGTAGAAAGGGAAAGTGCTGTCCGGAATGCCCCCCTTGGAACAGGGAAGGCGACTCCCCAGGGGCGGGAAGCGAGAAATGCTCACGGGGACCCGAGAAACCCTGCGACCCCGGCATAAATAAAAGGGTGAGACAGATATACACGGTGGGCGACCCGGAATCGGGCACGCAAGCCCCTCAGATAGAAGTCCAGGTTAATGGACGCGCCATCAAGGCGATCTTAGACACGGCTTTATCAGAAGCCAGCTGCTGATGCCAGAACAAAGAAAAGCGATGAAGAAGGACGCCCGATGCGTCCAAATGGCCCAGACAGAATCCCGACTTACAATAGAGGGAAAAATCAACTTGCCAGTAGACACAGGGGTCGAGACAGTAGCCACGGAGTTCTTCTGTGCCCCGCAGTTAGCGGAAGAAGTGATCCTCGGGCAACCATGGCTGGCGAGTCAAGGCTGTATAATCGACTGCGGGCAAAAGCGATTATACCTGGGCAGGCGGGACAGAATGGCCATAAACTGGGAGGCTCCCGTGAACACGGAAGGACCAAGAGCCATATTCGACAAGGAGGTGAACCACCAGCTAAGACCCGACCAGCTGCAGGCGTAAGTACGAATAATAAACGCCCACGTGGCGATATTCGGGAACCACGGCCGATTACAACAGACCACAGCCATCCAACACGAAATCTGGGTAAAGGATGCACGCCCCATAAACTGCCACCCAGGTAACCCGTCAGCCCACCGCCGACAGATCATCCTCGACCAGGTGGCCGAAATGAAGGAACAGGGGATAGTGGAGCCGACTGACTCCCCATACAATGCCAGGGTAGTGCTCGTACCCAAGAAAGGTGTGGAACTCCGATTCTGTGTGGACTATCAAGCCCTAAATGACATAACACACCCAATAGCCCCGCTCACGATAAACATCGCAAATATGCTCCGCGACCTAGGGGACGCGCGTATATTCTCCATTCTGGACATACGCAGCAGATACTGGCAAATCCCCATGCACCCAGAGTCCCGTAAATATACTGCGTTTACCACCCCAGAGGGCGAAACACTGCAGTTCCGAGTAATGCCCTTCCGCTTAAAGAACGCACCGGCTACCTTCCAGCGGCTGATGTCGGCCGTGGTACTGACCGGCTACAGCGGACAATTCTGCCTGGCATATATGGATGACGTCATCGTGTATTCCCACACATGGGAGGAGCACCAGGTGCACTTGAGCAAGGTGCTAGAACGATTCGAGCTCCACGGTCTAACGTGCTTACTGGAGAAGTGTCATTTCGGCAAAACCCAGGTCGAGTATCTAGGGCACATAATCACCCCTGAAGGGAATTACCCAAAACCCGAAAAGGTGCGGGAGATCGAAGACGCCAGGGCTCCAACAAACCGGAGACAATTGAGGCGGTTCATAGGACTGTGTAATTGGCTCCGCGACTTCATCGAGGATGTCGCCCCTCTTATCGCTCCCCTCAACGAGCTGCTACCCAAAACGGCTCGCTGGAGGTGGAACGACCAACATGAAACGGCCTTCCGAGAGATTAAGGTGCGGTATAGTGACATAAGCATGTTATATCGCCCTATGCTCGGGTTACCACTAATCCTGCAGACGGACGCAAG
>NQII01000277.1:556801-635375 GCA_002778355.1 Clitarchus hookeri | reverse complement strand
ATCTACACGTATGCAGTCATTTTCGTTGCCGGTAGTGGGAGCTTCTGTACGTATTGCACAAGTGACCCATCGATAGTGAACTGAGTTCGAGACTTCACAATATACAAAAACTATTAATTATATTTTAGACTATTGACCAAATCTGGGTTTTTTTTTCTCGGTGGTAGAGGTGAACTTAATATTAGAGAGGGTTAAGATAAATTAAGAAGACATAAATAATTTACATAATTTTACCTTTATTTACAGAGTTGACATAATATGAATACATAATCATATTTGATACATTCTTGCCATATTCTTCTTCATTCGAGCGAAACATTTATGCTTCCTGTTTTGGAAGAAGAACAATATCTGTGTGAGCATTCAAGCTGTCCTTATTCGAATAGACTGCACGACAGTTATCGCATGGGTAGGTCTTGTAGACTGTAGCAAATTTACAGTTGCTATCTTCATGTTGTTTGTCCAGCTGTTCTTGCTGAATGTCTTGCCGCAATTCTTGCACTTATTTCCCCAATGAACGACAAACATGGTCTTTGCATGTATTGTTATGTCTATACAGGTTATCACTTTGAGTAAACACAGCATCATAGTTATCACAGTGGAACGCTTTGTATGCTGGGCTGAACATGCAACGACAACTTTCATGTCAGTGTGAACTATAACTTGTGCTAAAAGTATTTCTCCCAGTAGTTACATTGATGTCGTACTGCTCGTATCGACTCTTCANCGTGAACTATAACTTGTGCTAAAAGTATTTCTCCCAGTAGTTACATTGATGTCGTACTGCTCGTATCGACTCTTCAGGGCCCATTGCTGTTGACCATGTTGTAGTTGGTAAGTCTTCAACTATAGATTTCATTTTCATATTGTAGCAGAGTATACAATCACAGTAGTAACATTGCTACTGTATTGGTTGTGGCGTCTCTTCACGGCTTCTCGCTGTTGAGTACACACTCGTAGTAGATGAATGTAGTAGTAATGATCTGCTTTCCTCCACCATGCTCGNTGTTGAGTACACACTCGTAGTAGATGAATGTAGTAGTAATGATCTGCTTTCCTCCACCATGCTCGACAACGGAATGACATTCGTTTTATATTATGCAAGCTTATATATATACTTATAAATATTTTCCTTTTTATTTTTTATATCAGTTTGAATCAGTGAATAGTTGTGTTGACCTTATTGTTCACATACTTTACAACTGAAATTTCTTCGCCTAACATACTGTTCTGCATACATTACTCGTGTAATACCTCACAATATATATATAGATTGTTAAATGTTTATAACTATTTGTTTTATAATTATTTTTTTATATCTGTTTACATCAGCATGTAGCTGTGATGACTCTCTTGCGTGACTAATGGTTAGAGAGTGTGNTATATCTGTTTACATCAGCATGTAGCTGTGATGACTCTCTTGCGTGACTAATGGTTAGAGAGTGTGTGGTAGCGTCTTTTATAATAAGCTCTCAACTTCTTCTGTGACGAGACATTTTCGAGAGCCTCGCGTAACATGTTAGGCCCCTTTATCGTTGTGTAAGGTAACGTTCTTTATGATAGGCTACCAGCTTCGTCCGAGACTCTTTCGAGAGTCTCGCGTAACATGTTAGGTTCCTTTATCGNATAGGCTACCAGCTTCGTCCGAGACTCTTTCGAGAGTCTCGCGTAACATGTTAGGTTCCTTTATCGTTGTGTGTGAACCTCGCGTAATATGTAAGGCTCCTTTATCATTGTGCGCGGTTGTGTTATTTATCATAGATTGTCGATGCCGAGACACTTTCGAGAGCCTCGTGTAACATGTTGGGTCCCTTAATCGTTGTGAGCGGCAGCATTCTTTATGATTTGCTGCCGATCACGAGTTACTTTCTTGAGCTTTGCAGGACATGTTAGGTTCCTTTATCGTTGTGTATGGTAGCGTCCTTTATGATAGGAGGCTAGCTTCATCAGTGCAGACACTTTCGAGAGCCCCGCATACCATGTTAGGCTCCTCTATCGTTGTGTATGTTAGCATCCTTTAGGATAGGCTACCAGCTTCAACAGTGCTGTGACATTTTTGAGACCCTCGCATAATGTGTTAGACTCCTTTATTATTGTGTGTGGTTGGGAAGACTCTGGGATAACCTGTGTGTGTATATATATATGCATGCATTTGTGTATATGTATGTGTATACGTGTGCATGCATGCATACATGTTTTCATGAGCATCCTTTATGTTAGACTGCGCACTTCGTCGCAGTGTTTGGCAGCATTCTTTATGTTAGGCTGTACGGGTCGTTGAAGTGTACTGCAACTTTCTTTATGTTATACCTCACGCTTCGTCGTAGTGTTCGGCAGCATCCTTTATGTTAGGCTGTACGCATCGTTGAAGTGTACTGCAGCATCCTTCATGTTATGCCTTGTGCTTCGTCGTAGTGTTCGGCGATGACCTTTATGTTAGGCTGCGCACATTGTTGAATTGTTTGGCCCCAACCTTTATGTTTTGCTGTGCTCGTTGTTGAAGTGCATTGCAGCGACCTTTATGTTATGCAGCACGCGTCGTTAAAGTGTACACCGATGTTCTTTATGTTACACCATATGCCATGGCGACGTCCTTCATGTTATGCCTCGAGTCACTGCGAAATCCTTTATGTTATGCCAAGCATCAAGGCGATGTTCTTTATATTATGCCTTGCGCTTCGTTGAAATGTTCGGCAGCGTCCTTTATGTTCTGCCATGCTCTTCGTCGCAGTGTCCGAGATACTTTCGAGAGCCTCGCGTAACATGTTAGGATCCTTTATCGTTGTGCACGGTATCGTTCTTTATGATATGCTACCGATCATGAGAAACTTTCGAGACCCTTGAGTAACATGTTAGGCTTCTTTATCGTTGTGTATGGTAGCATAATTTATAATTGGCTACCAGCTTCGACAGTGTTGAGACCTTTTTGAGAGCCTTGCATAACATGTTAGACTCCTTTATCATTGTGTATGGTTGGGAAGGCTATGAGATAACCCTCCTGGTCCTGTTGTTGTTAATCATTTGTGTGGGACCAGAGTTACTAATTTTTTTTCAGCGACACCTGCCATCAACGAGGTTCATTCGCATGACGTCGATCCCGCTCGCCATCACCCAGGTCCGGCCGAACGACGCCGACCCCTTTCGCCGTCATCCAGTTCCGCCCGCACGACGCCGACCTTGCTCACTGTTACCCAGGTCCAGTCGCACAATGCCGACCCCGCTCGCCGTCACCCACGTCCGGTCAGACACATTTATTAGTACGTTTGTAAAAAATACCTATTGATTATAAGGTATGCAACTTAAGTAAAGTTTTTTACAATCACGTTGAAATAGTTTTTGGCACTACACGAGTCCATACATAAGCTGCTTGCTAATATACTTCGAGATCCTTCAGTCATATGTATTCCTATGAAATCCAGTATGGCGTCGGAGGATAGACACATACAATAGCTGTTTCTAATATCAGAGTTGAATTCGCCTTTAAAATACATGCAACACATTATATTACGTCTCTTAGTTTTAAATCTTTTAAGTTAAATGCATAAATTTTTTTTTATAAATATATTGGTACCCAACATCGTATTCGAACAAATTGAGTATATGGCTTTGATACAGATCATGGGTGAAACCTATAATATGAATTTTGTGTCTCTAACTTCAAGGGTTGGAAAATGGTGGCAATTTATGCTCATAAAAAAGACTTAAGGTACAATTCATTTTTCATCTCGGAGATACTTGTACTGGTCTGATAAATTCCAATTTTCATGCGCCGAACTCCGGCAGTCGTTGAATGATGCCCAACTGTGCCTCTATGTTCGTAGCTGTCTGATGTAGGCATAATGCACTTAAAACACATTCTGAGGTAAGGTAACCACTGTCCTGTATTCGTGGCTCAGGCTCGTTACATAATAATGGAAAAAAAAAAAAAAATCTAAGATCAATCCTTATGCCTATTAAGTCAATGCGGTATCGAATACATGCGAATAATCAAATTTTAGGATGTTAAATTAGCATTCGACTCGAAAACACGAGCCCGAAAATACATAACGCTTCGAATATTTACGTACACAATTCTAAGCTTTTAAAATTCAATATGGTGCTGGTCAATGCCTTATAATCATGTTTTCTGACTTAATATTAAAATTTTCTTTGAAAATACGAATTTGTAGACATGCTGCTCGATATACTAATTTAAAAATTAAACAACAATATATTTATTTAAATATATGACTTTTATTTATAAAATTATTCTTTCCATAATCTATGGTTGCAGCATCGTATAATACAAATCCATCTTGGAAATACGAATCAAGGGACACATTGCTCGGCATAATCTTTTGTGTAAATTTTAAAAGTGAAATAAAATATATTATATTAATAAGTAACTTTTATGTATAAAATCATTATTTGCATAGTTAATGGATGATACATAATAATCAAATGATAAAAAAAGACGAATCCATAGACAGGTCGCTCGTTACACTTTTGTCTGTAACTTTAAAGTCAACCTCTTATTTATAAAATTATGCATTTTCAGTGCCTTGTCAACACTGTTGTATAAGTTAACAGGTTATATATATATATATATATATATATATATATATATATATATATATATCATTTAGATCAGTTGGCTAATGCTAAAAGTGTTCTGTTTGAAGAGCCATGTATTGNACGATTTCACAACCTGCCATAACGTGCGTCAAATGCTCATACCGACGTCCCCCGAATATTTCCTTCCAATGACGCACGCCGAAGTTTTGACGTAAATCGGGTCGCCAATGATGTAGGGAATTCCTCTAGGGGACGGGAATAGTCCAGCAAGGAGGTGGAGAGATCAGTCTATCCCGAGGACTCAAGAGACGTGAGGTCAGCGCCAGGGGTGCGACCCAGTTGGACGGCCGGGACGTAAGCACCGGAGAGACATCGCGGGGCGGGTGCCGAGGTCACCGAGAGACACCCCAACACGACTTCCCGGGACGCGAAGCCGAGACGAAACCAGCACACAGTGGTAGCTCAGTTAAGTAACCACACCTCCAAATCCAAAAACTTTTCCCCGACGTTTATGAACTAAAAATCTGACCTGTAAGCCTCTGATGGGTAAGGGAAGGGGGATGAGAAGCGGAACCCAAGAGTGCAGTGTACCATACCAATATAATGAGTGACGTAATGACGCAATAAAATAACTGTTTAGCTAACCGAGTCAAAAGTGGAAGTGTTTATTAGCCACCTGATTTCACCCCTGAGTATGTGTTCAGTTCGCTTACGCAATAAGGTTGACCAAGCGATCTAGCGCTCCATCATCCTGTAGATCACATACAGAGTGGAGAGCAGACTGTGATGTGTGATGCTTAGAAGAGGACATATGGCTTAATTGACCATGCCACCCTGGTGGTTGTCGGGAGCGATGCCTGTGATATGAATTTGGTGGATATATCTTAAACAGTTAGGAAACTGTGGCCAACTATGCTTATTAGAGGGCTTAGGGCATATGTGACTCTGCCGCCGTATTCGTCATCAGGAGTGATGCCTAAGTTATGAATTTGATGACAATACCATTAACAGTTCGGAAATGAAAGCCAACTATGGTTATTAGTGTGTTTAGGACATACTTTACCCTGCGGACATTTTCGTCGTCGGGGGTGATGCATATGTTATGAATTTGTTAACTGTAGCTTCGGTGGATGTGAAATGGTGGCCAACTATTCTTATAGGAGGGTTTAAAGTATACTTGACCGTATCTCTAAATTTTTCGTCAGGGATGATGCCTATGACATGAATTTGGTGGGTATATCTTAAACAGTTCGGAAATTATTATTAACTATGCTTATAAAAGGGATTCAGGCATAATTGTCCTACCGCCCTCATCGACATCAGGGGAAATACCTATGACATGCATTTGGTGGCTATATATTTAAACAGTTCGGTAATTATGGCTAACTATGCTTATAAGATGGCTGCAGGGATAATTGGTCTACCAACCTTATCGACATCAGAAGTGGTGCCTATGATATTAATTTGGCAACTAAACAGTTCAGAAATTATTGCTAACTAGGTCTATAAATTTGTGGGAGTCAGATATAGACAAACTGTACTTGGTGTAATTGACAGGGGTGTGTTTAGCATAGGCTTACTTCGCATATGTCGTAGAATATGCTTGTAACAATGTGGAGTGACAGCATTTAGTAGTATGAGATGGTGCTGAACTAGAAACTTCCTGAAACAAGATGGTTGGTGTTGACATGGAATGACAGAATATTAACTGGAACATTCTTGAAACAAGATGGCCGATGTTGACTTGGAAAGACATAGCATGAACTGAAAAATTCTAGAAACAAGATGGCGTCAAGGAATGCAGAGCATAAAGTTTCGAGGTAGAATGGCAAAGAATGAAGTATCATGAAAGGGCAATGAACTAGAACATTCTTGGGTGGAATGATGGAGCATGATAGGCATAATGACATAGCAGAGACTGGAACGTTCTGGAAACAAGGTCATGCTATTTTTTTACTTATTGACTCATGCAAATTTCGGTAAGGAACCCATTTGCAGGAAATTTTGCAGATTTAGTGAGAAATTCGGGAAATTTTAAGGGAAATTCTAGAAATTTAGAGCATATCACGTCTAGAAACAATATATCGAGGTGAAACTACAGACCATGAACTGGAAAATTCTAGAAACAATATGATGATGTGGATTGAAAAGAGCATGAAATAGAATGACAGAGCATAAAAGGTGGAATGACAAAGCATGAACAGAAAAATTCTAGAAACAATATGGCAGCTGTGATGCAATCCAATATGGTGGATGACTTTGAGGCTCCGAAATCCCACACTCACATCTACCAAGGCAGAATGACAGAGCATGAACTAATGGCTGTGATGCAATCCAATATGGCGGATGGGTTCGGGACTCCTACACCACACACCATTAAGGCAGAATGACTGAGCATGAACTGGAACATTCTTGAAACAAGGATATGTTATTTTTAGACTTATTGACTCATGCAAATTTGGGTAAGGAAACTTTTTGCATGAAATTTTGCAGGTTTGGAGGAAAATTCGGAAAATTCTAGAAATTTTTAGTGTTTTCCAAAGGCAAAGGTCAAATGCCAAAGGCCAAGGTCAATGTCACCTCGGGTCTAATGCCAGATGCCATGTCAATTCTACCATCCTATTCCCCACTACCCTGTCCTTGCTCTCTCATTTTCTATCTACTGACGTGTATATTTAGAGATATAGTGCTTTGCATAAAGGCGTTTTTCAGTTATGTTTGAGTGCTTTGGGATGGTATTTCTAATGTGCGTATCGTCTTGAAAGTGCCCAACAGACTTCGTCTGAAGTCTGTGTTCTTCTCGTATATCAACATAGTGGACGCACCTTTCAATAGTTTAGAGCATCGGTTCTCAAACTTTTTTGGCTACGGAACCCTTTAGGGAAGTGAAGCATTTGACGGAACCCTAGAATAATCAAACACCGATATATTTGTATTTCTTTATTAATAATCAAATTATCTTAATAATCATTGAAATAATTAATGGGAGGTATGAAATTGTTTTTTATTTTTCATAAATTCTTTGATGTCAGGCTCGATAGAAGAGAGTTGAAGTCTCATGTCAGGTTCGGCATTCAGTCTATTGCGGTATTTTGTTTTTGTAGCTGCATAGGTTGAAAATCCTGTCTCGCATAAGTATGTAGTTGGGAACGGGAGAAGAACAGTCAGGGCTTTTGAGGCAAGAATTGGATACTCATCACGAATTCTGCACCAAAAATCATTCAGAGGCATTGTTTTGAATAGTGATTCCATACTTGTGTCTGATGTCATTTCCAAAAATGATTCATAAATCTCGTTTGAAATACTTTCAGGCTTTTGCAAGTTGGATACAAAAGGATTTTGAATCCACGAATTCATTTTAATTTTTGTATTCTGTTCTTCGGGAAAATACGTTTCAAAAGATGGGCATACGGAGTTGAGATATTGGACCAATTCTTCAAACAAATCATCTTGCAAGATTTCTGAGTCTATAACGAACTCACTGAGCAATGAAAAGGTTTCTATCACTCTCTTACCAACACAAATAATCCAAAACTCCAATTTTCTTTTGAATGCAGTTATTTTGTTACTAGCGTTGAACACTGTTGTCTGTTTACCTTGTAATGACAAATTTAATTCGTTCAACTTTTGAAATATATCTGCCATAAAAGCTAGTCTGAACAACCAAGTTCTATCACACAAACGGTCTTTCAAATTAAATGATTTATCTGTAAAAAATGTTTGTAACTCTGCTTTGAGTTCAAATAGCCTTGTTAAAGTTTTACCCCGAGATAGTCACCTCACTTCTGTGTGAAACATAAGTGTTTTATGTTTGCTACCATAATCTTCACACAACAATGAAAACAATCGGGATAGCAGTGGAAGTGATTTAATGAAATTAATTATTTTTACCGCTTCATCCAGAACCAATTTTAGATTTGGTGGCATTTGCATAATCGCGAGTGCCTGTCTGTGGAGAATGCAATGGCTGGAACTACAATTAGGCGCTTTACTTTTTATTCGAGATACAGCTCCTGCTGTTTTACCGGTCATTGCCTTGGCACCATCAGTACAAATGTCGATGCAATCATTCCAAATAAGATGGTTTTCTTCAAAAAATATATTAAGTTTATTAAAAATTTCTTCTCCGGTAGTGTCAGTAGGCAGTAGTGAGCACATGAGCATGTCTTCTTCAAAAGAAAATTTATATGGATATCGCACAATAACCAGCAAGATGGCCAGACCAGCAACATCAGTCGACTCATCCATTTGCAAGGCGAATGGTTTTCCTTGTAAGCGTGCAATTAGTTCTTGTTTGACGTAGCTTGCCAGATCATGAATTCGGCGCGAAACGGTATCGTTTGAAAGCGGCACTGTAGAAAGATGCTTTGCAGATTTATCGTCGAGCATACATTTTGTTATATCTAACACACATGGTTTTATTAAATTCTCAGCGATAGTGTGCGCTTCACCTGCCTTTGCAATGCGATAGCTAACTAAATACGATGCCTCTGTGGCCTTTTCATTCACAGTTTGGGTCGCATGCATCATGGTTTTTTGACTCTTCAATAATTGTTCTTTTTTACGCATAAAAAAGTCTTCAGTCTTGTCTTGAAATTCGGGGTGTACAGTTTCTAAATGTCGGCGCATCTTGGCAGGTACCATAGAACTATTAGGAAGCAGTTTACTACATAACATACAGAGAGGTGAACCGTTAGAATCAACAAATCCGAGATTGAGGTATGATTCATCATATTTTCTTTTTTTCGCCTTTAATGTGTCGTTACATATTTTACTCGTATTACTTGAAACTGTAGTAGAGCTTGACGTCTTCGCAATACTGTCTTGATCGGAAGTTGCCACATTCTCTGGGAGTACCACTTTTGAATTATCGGTGAAAGATTTTGTTGCACCAACTTTAAGCCAGCGCTCAATTCTTCGTTATTAATAATTGAATTGTAGGCACAATATTATGACGAATATTATCATAGGATTTCAAAATCACTAATAACAATAAACACGATTGAACTGAGCGCATGTCACACACGAGATGACTGCTGTCGTCTGACGCTGGCTGCAAACAAAACACGGACGCGGTGAGTCACGCGGCGCGGCTCGCGTTGCTCGTTTAGTTCGCGTCTTAACTTTTTGTAGATACGTAATATTAAACTTTTGACGGATTTTTCCTCTGAAGCCTTATAGTACCCCTTTAGTATTTTATTCATTATGATCAGTACCTATTTTCGTGGACCCCCCAGAAAGGCTTCGCGGAGCCCCAGGGCTCCGCGGAACACACTTTGAGTATAGCTGGTTTAGAGGAAAAACGTATTTTTCTAACACACTGCAACGCAGTTCAAGCGCCAGGTAGGTGTATTCCTTAAGGGGAATCAAATACCCTCTATTTTGGATTTGGAATTTCCGCCATCGCTTAACTGATGTTGTTAGTATCATTTATATAATCGCCAGCAAGAAATAATCTTTTTTTCCCGGTTATCACCAGTTAAAAAAAATTAATAAACTAGGGAAGATGTAACAATTTGATGAAGGTCAAGAATATGTTATTAAAGGTCTTTGCAAAAAATTTACGCTAAACTTTTTCTAATGGAACTTACGCTGAAAAATTGATAACATAAAAATGGCTGGGACTGACTTTCCATAAGAAACCAACTAGTAAAAAAAAAATGGCAGGGCGTATTTGTGGAAATTACCCAATTCCATACATCAAGCGGCAAGTTCTGTGGTGTTGGCTTGTGCCGAACCTAGCCCCAGGCGTTTGGGACCTTGCACTGTTATTAGGCCAAGTTCTATATTCTAGGAAAGAATTTCGAACTGTCTGGCCCGCCTTGCCCGCCTGGCTAGTTCAAAATAAATCGTAAAAAGCGCGACTGTGTTGCGAGACAGGAGAAACAAGAACGGAAATAAGAATTCTTAGATTTAGCTAACAAGCTTTAATGTTAACAATTGTTTTTGTAGAGTAAATACTTATAAAATACAAAGTGTTATATATTCATAACACGTTACAGCGTTTTTCAGTACTTAAATGTGCATGTTGCTGTTTTTGTACTGTTTTATTACCGTCTAATAAGAGCTGTTATTTTTTCTGTAGTAACTATATTAATTTGTAAGAATTTTTATATCTCTCGTAAATTGTTTATAAGGAAGTATAAATTACATAAAAACTATTTTATTTTAGAGAAGGCATATATGCCGTAACCACGCCAAGTAAAGATAGTTTATTGGTATTACATATAGCTCGCGTCCTAACGAGTTTTAAACGAAATGTTTGGCGGTGTTAAAGAAATAAAATTGTCGAAAATTTTTTGCTATACCATTTTTTCACCATGCAAGTTTACATGCAATTGAAATAATTGCTGAATTAGTTTAAAAATGTCGTTACAGTAGGCCTGATTGGCGTTTGTGGAATGGCTTTATCTGTAGTAAAAACGCCATTATAGCGCCAATAAGAGCGTTTTGTTTCTTTTTGCTGATTTGCACGGTGTTAAGTTACAAAGCGTTAAATATTAGTCACGTGGAATGAAAATAAGTGTGTAGTTAAATTCCGCCGAAGACCGTAACTGAACTTTTTTTTAGGTTTTGTTTGCAAACCACGAAATCTCGCTAACTTTCCGACACGTCTGTCTACCCGCGAAAAACTGGTAAAATGCGACGCGGGACTAATTTTTTTCTTCTTCTACATGCAAAAATTCTAAGTTAAACAGTGTAATAATTTATCTCCTCAAAAGGAAGTCATTTCAGCATAGTAACACGCTGAAATGCCGAATATTATTTTAATACAAACGTATGTACACCATTTCATTAACGTTACATAAACATAATGTACAGGCTGTTCAAATGTTTAATTGAGCACTTTTGAAATCAACCTTTGAAAAATGTCACTGCCCTAACGTACATAAATTTTAACGTGCATAGTGACTGGCATACGCCCAAAGAAGTTGGTAGCGACGGAGGGAAAATAGTCCCATAGTTGATAATATTAGCGAATACTAAAATTGTTTATTTTGCTTTATGTCTTTTTAACTAATCTTTAATGTAAAAATTAGCAAATCAATATTATGTTTATTTTCCTAATAATTTTACAGTTTCAAATGACGGACACATGAATAAAGTGAGCAGGCTCATGGCAATATTAATTTCACACATGGTGGAATAATACACAATATGCACACAAGTAGATGTTAAGTAGAACTTTCAAAAGTGCTCAGGTTACCGTAAAGAGCCTTTTATTTTAGAGTAGACGATCGAGGCGATGCCACCCCTGAGAATTTGAATTTTCTGGATATTTATCTTAGGATGGTATTGTCGGATAGGAAAGTATTTTCCGTGCCTCTTTGGCCTTGCATGAGGAAACTCGGTAAAGACGTATTTTTAATTACCGTACTGCTGTGCCAGCAAAATAAATTTTAGAATTTGGTCAGATGTATTTATAGATCTACTTACAAATTTCAGCTGAAAAAATAAATTAGTGTCAGAGAAAAGCGTCACGAAATAAGTTAAATTACCGCTAAATTTTACCCTCGAAAGTAAAAAAATTTCCTGTGGGAAATTTATAAGGTTCCCATATAAAAAATTCTTCTCTTTCGATCGCCCCTTCCGAAAAAAAAAAAAAGGGCCTGCGTATGCCACTGTACTTGCAATCGTATTAAAACATGCGCCTGAAAGGATTTTAAGAACAAGAAAAAGAAACCAACAAAATGATAAATTTCCAGAACAAAAACCGTTTAACGCGTAGCGCAGTTCATGTTATATGTAGTCCATTCGAGGTTACTCCAATTTTTCTGAAGCCCTGCTAAGTTTTGCTTTCAGGATATTCCTCCACCTCATATAAACAAAGCCAATTTTACATCTACTTAGGTTGGGAAGATTAATGTTAAAAGTTTGGCAGTCAAAATTTTTGCCACTAGGTAAACGCTAGTGTTGCATGTGTACCAGATTTTCTCTATTTTATTCGTTACAAAACAGGATTATTGTAATAATCATAAATCAAATATAACATAACTTCGTAACAAAGTAAAATCTTTCTCTTTTATTATTCACGTAGATTAAAATTGTATTTAAAAGTGACCCCTTTAGAACACTGCGTACATAGCGGCGGAAATTTTCCCTGTGCCAAACTCTTCTAAAAGAAAACTAGTTTTGTTCCTAACCTGAGTAGAAGTAACCTTACCAAAGCTTAACCAAGTTAAGTAAATTATACTAAAGGGACTACGCACAGCAACCGCGCACACGAAGTTTAATAATATTTTGCATGAGAACTATTTCTTACTAGGCATTACCAACAAACGTATTTTATTTCTGCTTTTATTGACATTAATTAAAAATAAAACATTGTAAATTATAGAAAAAATCGAAAAAGTTCAATTTAACCAAAAATAAGATAATACTTTTGTTTTAACAGAAGAGTAAAACGCTTGTGGTGCGTGACATATTTAGGAAACAATCAAATACGTCATACGTGGGGTGATTTAAAAAATGTTCGATTCACATAGCGTGAAGATAACCGCGAACGGACTACAGTTATTGTCGCGAAGCTCTAGCAGTCGCAGCGCAGCCCCGCGGTCCAACACCACACGTGTTTCCTTCCTTTGTCTCGTCCGGCCGGGTAATTTTAGCACCGGCCGGGTGGGAGGAGCCGACCAATGGGGGAGCCGTGGCGCGGGCCGGGTCACGTGGCCCGGCACGCCGGCCAATGGCGCGCGGCCGTTCGAATTTGCCGCGCGTCCCAGGAAAACTGCGCCAAACGGGCGCCATGACAGTTCGGGGCCAGCACATGCCCGGGCCAGACGGCGGCTGCAGTGAGCCAGTCAAAGTGCGGGACGCACCGAGACAGCACGCACGCACGCAAGACACTTGTAAATCTTTCTTCCGCGCGTACTGCTCCCTACAGAGTTTTTATTTTTCTACTGTGTTCCTTTTTTATTATAGCGTCAAAGTATTTAAAGAGTTTGAACCGGTTTTATTTTAAATAATTCGACGTAAGCGAGAGTACGTGTATTTCGATCGAAATATTTTTATTTAAACCAGGGTAGTAGTGTGATGCCAGCGAGTCTGTTCTCGGAGATGGACGAAGGCCGGTCGTGCCTGAGCGAGCAGAAGGCGCTCGTCTCCTTGGCGTTCGAATTGAGCATGCTGAACTTGGACACTTCGCCGGCGACGACTGAACCGGCGGCACCCGGCGACATGATGCCCGCGTCCTTCCCCGACGACAGCCGTGGCAAGAAGAGCCAGAACATGACGGAATGCGTCCCCGTGCCCAGTTCTGAGCATGTGGCGGAGATCGTCGGCAGGCAAGGTGAGTAGGGTCGTGTGTGTGTGTGTGTAATGTGTGTGGTCTGTCTTCCCTTGTGTGATGGCGGACCCATTTGACGACCAGTGTTCAATGTCACCGTCCCCATTTTCATACCTTCTAGTAAGCATTCTTACGTTATAAGTACTCCGCTTAGTATATTTTTCTTTGTGAGCGTGTTAAACTTCACCGATATGTTGTACTTATACATGGCTAGGTTGACACGACAGGTGAAGTTTTTTGTTGTTTAATTCCCTGCGTATACCGTTTATGTATTTGCTGCTATATTAATTACAGTTGTGCCTTGGCGTGTTTCGACTGGCTTATGCGCTTACCTGCGCATACTAGCTGTTCACTGTTAGTTTAATAAGCTCTGTGCAAGATTACTTTTTTTTAATGCTGTGGCCTTCAGCAGGATATACATGATTTAGGCGGTGTCCAAATTAACAGTTTATTATATTAGTATTTAGTAGCTCAGTATGGATAATGCCGATAGTCACTTGCTCAATGATCTTTTGCTATTTGGTAATTTAGTATTTGTTACTTTCAGATCTTAACATACCAAATACATCATTTTAATAGATTAATTCTAGTCGCTTAACCTGTTAGTAAACTGGGTGCTAATTAACAGGGCTGTAGGTTGTCATGTGCGTAATTATTAGTCGGTGAAATGAAAGCGTGAAGTTACGAATGCAAGTGTATAATATGTTGATTCGTACTTGTACAGATCTGAGCGAAATGAGCATTTTAGTTGCTATACTATACTTGAAATAAAGCTTTAACTCTGGTATCATATCCAGAGTCAACTGTTTGATTTCAGAAGTGCACACTTGGCAGAGAACGTATTATATTAATGTGACCTAATAGTATTGTTTTTTCCTTAGTTTTTCGAAAAACTCCTCGGCGGCGTAGTGTCATTGTTGGGGTTGAGTTAGAGGTAGACCGGCGAGTTGCGTAACCGGTAACATTGTTAGCCGGCGGCGCGACCAGGCGGGCGGCAGACAAAGCGTGGGGCGACCCTTGGCCCAAGGAACGTCTCTGGCGGGGCGAGGGGAAGCGGCAGCTGGCCGGAAGCCCCTCCAGGGCACACGGCCCGAACAAAGGGGGGGCCCCAGCGAGCAGATGGCGGGCCCCAATTTTTTTGTAGGTCTTTCTACTCCCCCCCCCTTTTTCCTTGGCCTTTATTCCTAGTTTTCTTCGAAAAATCGTCTTTTCTTTCTTGGGGAGCAGAACTAAGCCAAGCCGTCTATGGTTGCGTGGGCAAGGTTACGTCTTATTGAGTCTGCTCTGTAAACACCACTATATTAGGCCGGTTTTTGCGTGTGCTTGGGCAGTGCATTTAAAAATAAACAGTGTGGGATCAACAGCAGTGTTTAAATTTGTTCCAATATTTTTTTTTTTTCCAAAAATTGAAAAAGGAACATAGCAGTGTAAGACACGGTTGAGTTTTCGTCTAGTCGTGTTTGTGGTTATATACGTCAAGTGGGCACTGAAATTATTCCCCTTTAAAAAATCTTGGGTTGTGTTCGAATTCACTGCCATATACGCTCCCCGCAGTGCACACAATTCCCCCCACATTGTCTTAACAGCTTCGTGAAGATGCGAGTATAATTAAGGGGACAAGTCATTGCTTCGCAGACGTTAAAAACTTCCAACGCATGCGCGAAAAAAATCGCGCGGTTTGTGTTGCCTTGGTTTGTGTACGAACAGTGTCCAGCAAATGGCGGGAATAAACTACAAAACTTATAAACAATTGAAAGATGAAACTTGCATGTGCATCTGCCCCTCTAATTCAGATAGCGTGACGTAGGCCCGATGCACTTTTTTGCTAGGGCGCGATGCTAGGTGAGGGCCCTTGGCTGGTGAATTTGTACACAGCTTTAGTTGCAAGGAAGGAATAATTTTTAGTTCGTAGGGTTTTTTAAGGACCGTTATTGTGCCGTCTTCGTGGTATCTATAGTGCGTCTCAACTCTATGCAACGGGTATCTAATAAAATAAAATTCCATACGTATACACTACTATACAACGTGACAATTTTAGTATGCATGTACTGAATCTTGAAATCACAGTATTACTTGTCGACTGTTAGTCGATAAAGGCTGTTTACGGTAAACATAGCATTTTTGAAAACTGGTACATTGTGCATTGTTACACCATATGCAAAATTAACGTTATAGTCGTATCAAGTTGCATTATTGTTACAAAGAATAGTCAAATTAATTAATTTTGAATTCATACAGGTTTACCTGACGGTAGTAATTAAAATATAAACAAAATGTAACTAGTACTTTCCCCTCAGTCATCAACTTTACACTTTACTGGGCGCATGTCAGTGTGACCGTTAAAATGCATGCAAGTAGGGGCAAGAGTACAGTTCGTAGTTAACCTATAGCCAACTGGCAACAGCGCGCCATGTATTCTTCGCTGCGATGCGAGACTCACTAGTTGAGGGGAAATATATTAATAAAGTAGCCAACGTGTGGTGAAGTGATGTATAGGTGGGCGGTGATAGTTGGAGCGCAGTGCGGGCGCCAAGTGTGTGGTAGGTCGCGCCGGACAGTTTTCTCTGTCGATGGAACGTTGAACCGAAGAACCAGTCTCCCGGCGGCCCAAGGTCGGCCCAGGAATTCACCAGCCGTGACACAAAGAACATCTTCTCGTCTCTCCGTTCTCTCTCCCTCTCTGGGCGACTGCGTACCTGCTCGCCTCCGCGCCCACAGCCGGCCGGACTTCTACCCGACCAGGTACCCACGCTCTTCTTAAGTCATGTTCACTGAAAAACGGTATATAGTCTATTCACGTTTTCTTTACACTTTTTGAATCAAACCCGTGAAAAATCCTCCTATGTATGCAGTCTGTGTGTTTTTCCTAAACGTGTCACAAGCATTTTGTACTTGTTAACATTGAACTATCTCAATTTTTGGTTAAATTAAACTTTTAATGTAATTTTATTTATAAATTTTATATAATTAATATGAATAATAACAGGGCGAAAATAGGCGTGTAGGTGATGCCTAGTAAAAAATGGTTATTTTAAAATATTGCACTTGGTGCGCACGAATGCGGTGTAATTTTCTCTGCTCCATTAAGCTTGCGTTGCATGAGGCGGAAGAATATCCTGAAAGTAGAACTTTAGCGGGACTTTAAAAATGTTGAAAGCAAGTATGAATAGACTATAATGTAAATCTCTTAAAACTGGCAAGTGCAGTCCTGGCAACATGCTTGCTGGCGAACGTGGAATTAGTTAGGCGTGTCGAAAATAAATGTCAAAGATCGTATAATACATCAAAGCTTTCTTAATCATTATACGTATCGAAATCTAGTGATAATTTTCCAACAGGGAATAGTGATTATAATTTCCTTCAGATGTTCACTGTATAAATATACGGTAAGCACATGCACAATAATTACACTAGCAGTGCTACAATTACATTATTAATGTTCCTACTTTTTGTATCTGAGAAATGTTTATAATTTTTATATTGCCTTCAGGGATTTAGTAGAGTAGTAGACTTTTGAGGCAGACGACTGGTTTCGAAAGAGCAAATTCCACCTTGATTAAATAAGCACAGTAGCGAGATCTGCAGACAACTCATTCGTATGTTCACTGCTCATAGTTCACAAGTAGATTGCAGTCAGAAATATTTGCGGTTGTGTGCAAAATTATCAGCTTTCCTAACCAAACTTAACCGATATGAGTCACGTGTTACACGAGTACTGCTTTGGACCTTTCTAAACACCAAGTAATTATAGGGTCACCGCTGAAAGTGGCTGGGTACGCGCAGCGCGACGAGAGTACTGCACGCCAGTTGAGAGCCTTGCGCTTAGCGGCGATAGTACACTTGATTTGCGTGGCAGTGTTGTCCTTATGTCTCTAAACGCGGAAAAACCCTCGAGGTATGTGGGAGCTTTGACTAGCATGGTCTTCGCGAGAGGTTACGTATCGTGACCATCACGCCCACGATTTATGTTCCAAGCACTTGGTTGTAAATAGAAACGCTATTGTAGTTTCTTTGACACACAAATAATTCTGACGCATTCGGTCGTGTGTATATAGGCTTAGTCTGAAAGTGCCAGATTTAAATATTACCTTCAACTGAACCTTTTCCTCAAGATTAGTACCCGTGAAATAATTGTACTGGTATAGTTCCCCCCCCCCTCCTACCGTTTTTAAGAAGATATTTAAGGTACTTTTAATCAGAATATTTGGTAGGCTTTACTAGTTTCCTTACACAGCATTTGCGTAGGATAAGATAAAGGTATCAGCCAATGTTCCACTATGATCACAAAAATGATTTTAACTGTAAATAAACAGTAAGATGGGCAATGTAAACAAGATTAGTCAGTATGTCTATGCATACCGTGCTATCAAAGTGATCCTAAGAATTACACACGCTAAAAATATTCAGTAAAGGTAGGTAGTTAGGCAAAGTCATTAAGACTGCAGATTTAACAAAGTTGCTTGGGTTTCTGTCTATATAAGCGGTTGCAGCTATACGGTTCAATTAAACAGTTTTCATACTACATGTTATTTAAGTCTTTGAACTTGAAGGAGAGGAAATACCCTTAGTGTGAATATCTTCTTTTCATTTTTTTTTTTACTGGTGAGCTAGGCAGTTGATGGTCGTAGTTAATAATGAATGTGCAGATATGGCTTGGTACCTTCGACTCAATTTTCACGAACATTTCACAAACAAAACACCTTGTAAGTCAATACAAGCTACAATCGCCCTTAGCGATAAACACTACTTGCACATGACATGAAAGGGTGGCTGGCGTCGGGCAAAATTCGAAAAAGCCAAGAAAATTGATATGCGGTTCGAAAATAGAGATAGTTGTTAGAATTGCATTTCATAGTAAGAGTTCTTGTACTTTTCAGCAGGTCATCTCGTGAATTGATGTGTGTATTTTTGGTTTATCGTATCTTAGTAGAAAGATATAAAATATTAAACAAAATAAACCCTCGTCATTTTTTAGTGTGCAATCTAGACACTTATACATTTTGGCGGAATCTTTTTCGCAGCAGGCATTGGCATAGTGGGAACAATATATGCCATCTTAAATTTTGAAAATAAAGTATTAGCTGAAGTGTTAATGATTGATTAATTCAAACTTGTGGTTCTTGATGAATTGCTACATTGTATGTTGCCTTCGTATTGACGTGTTTCTGGTGCTGGTAATATTCCACAGTTTTATTATCTTTTTTCTATGCAGTACGTATGTCCTTTATTTCCCCCCTTTTTTGTATTTTATAAATATTGTTTACTGCATAAGAAAAATCAACGCAAGAAGACATGTTTGTGTAACCCATTAAAGGAAATTTTAACTTTTTGAAGAAAAATATTAAATTATTTTAAATTTTTTAAAGTTATGTTAGTTGGGGTAGTCTGAGAATTTGTTCAACGGGATGATTATAGTCATTCAGGTTCTTCGGTTGTTTTGAAACAAACCTTTGAAAAATCACCCTAGTAGTATCATGTCAACCTGTTTTTAAATGTTTATAACACAAATTTTAAACACTGTGATTAACTTTTAAAGTATTATATTTTTGAATAAATGAAACTTTTAACGTGCTATCGTTTATAACTTGTAATATTTATTTCGTATTCAATACCAATTAGTAAATTAAACATTGCCTATTGAAATATTAAACTGTTTAGGTAGGACTGTTGGAAACTTGTTTCATTGTTACCATTAAAAATATCAGTGCAAATTACGGTGCGGACTCAGGCCTTAGTGAAATGGTTTTTTTCGCGTCAGATGATAAAACTTATTTTNTTTCTCTTTCTCTCTTTCTTTTTCTCTTTCTCTCTTTCTTTTTCTCTTTCTCTCTTTCTTTTTCTCTTTCTCTCTTTCTTTTTCTCTTTCTCTCTTTCTTTTTCTCTTTCTCTCTTTCTTTTTCTCTTTCTCTCTTTCTTTTTCTCTTTCTCTCTTTCTCTTTCTTTCTCTCTCCCCTTTTTCTCTGTCTCTTTCTCTCTCCCCTTTCTTTCTCTCTCTCTCCCCCGTCTCTTTTTCTCAATCTCCCCCCCGCCTTTCACACTCTCTCCTCCCCTTTTTCACACTCTCTCCTCCCCTTTTTCACACTCTCTCCTCCCCTTTTTCACACTCTCTCCTCCCCTTTCTCACTTTCTCTTTTTATCTATTTCTATTTTTAGCTCTCTTTCTCTCTGGTAGTTTCGCACGGCTAGTAGCGGGATTGTTGACTGAAAAGCTGCAGTGCGGCGACGTGACGATGCCCTGGCGTGTTGCTCTTGACTGAACAAAGTGTTAATGCGTTGGGTTTTTTAAACATACAGGCAGATTACGATGTTATAAATATTGTTTTTCCATCGCAGGAATAAATACTCTGAATGTCTAGTGGGCCGTTGCGTGTGAAAGGGTATTATTGTTGCTCAGTTATGCTGGATTTACAATACCACGACGAACATGCTCCGACAACAGGACACATGTCCATCCGACAATGTCTACCACCAAAATGTGTTCAGTTTTACAGTACTCGGACAGTTCCCATCCGACAAGCGTATCGTAGCTGTCCGCAAATCTTAAAATGGCCAGTAATGTGCTATACTTCTCGTTGGAATTCATATAAATCACAACATATTGTTCACTATTTTGTTGTGAAAACAGTCGGCAGCTATCTAAATATACTATTTACATAATTATTTATTTCAGTCACATCAATAACCAGGCATCTTTATTCCACACAATCAGTATATACCTGTATCATGTTTTTAGAGTAACATTTCCCACAGCAGTGACATATGCGAGACATTTTGGTTTTTAAGGTTGTGTTTATGCTATTATTTATACCGCCCAGCGAGTCAGACCACTACAAAAGTAGAAATAGAATATACTTTAGTCGGCCTTTCGGAGCCATGATATTGTCGAGGTGACCTTGCTTCTGATTGGCTGTTGACATATTTACGTCGGGGCTAAGATGTCGGGAGTGTCGTGGCATTGTAAATCTAGCATTACGCTTTGTCAGTGTGCGAGATTGCAAATTTATGGCGTGCGCAATTTATAAATGTTAACAATCAACTGTTTTTTATGACTAAATTGATTATTTGAGAGTAAAGTCTGTTGATCACAACAATGTAACTTTGCTCTAGGTGTTTGAAAAAAAAAATTGTGTAACGTGCTTACGTTTCTGTGATTTGAATGTTTGTCACTATCCCAACAAATTTAACTTAGTCAAAATTTTTTTAAAATAAATAAATAAACCTAGTAAAAACTAAGTTACGTGGGCCTATTTGTGTGCATGTTTACCGCTATTTTTTTTAAGTGTGTCGCTTATTTTTTGTACGCAGCAGCGATAGAGTTGCGAGCTTGAATTTCCTGTATATTTCTTTGGACTAGTTGCTCCTTCATTAATAACAAGAGGTAAAATATTAGTGTTGTATATTCTGTACCATACAAGGAGGCCACTTTTTGACAGCTCTGCGAAAGTAGCGCCACTGTTTACATCTGACTACGTATCCTTCCGCCATCAGCTGGTCCGTCAAGTTGGGGCTGTATTTTTTATTAACACGCTGTCAGATAATCCACTTCTCATTGTACTGTAATGCTAAACAAATTAAGATATTTTAAGACTGACATCTGTATAAAAAGATAAGTAGGTTATAGAAAGTAAAAATATAAAATGTTGCAAATAATTAAATATTTGCTAACTTTTTAAACCGTCATATATAGTGAATTTGGGTTAACGTTTGCGAGACGGTCTGTTGTATATATTATCACACTTTAGAAGTTATAGCTAATATATTCGAGTTGGAAATATGTGACTTGGAATAACGTTAGAATTGCTTAAAAACTATTCACGCGTCTCACTTTCTACGTAACGAACGATTACCGGCCGGATATAAATTACTTGTACTCCCAATCGTTGTACATGAAATATATGTTACTTTAAAAATTATGCAGAGCTCGTGCAAAAGTATAACTATTGGCATCTGTTTGTAAATTCGTTATACATCGCGCAGGAAAGCAGTTAATTTCTGGCTATTATGCAGAGCTCGTGCAAAAGTATAACTATTGGCATCTGTTTGTAAATTCGTTATACATCGCGCAGGAAAGCAGTTAATTTCTGGCTGGTATGCAGAGCTCGTGCAAAAGTATAACTATTGGCATCTGTTTGTAAATTCGTTATACATCGCGCAGGAAAGCAGTTAATTTCTGGCTGGTATGCAGAGCTCGTGCAAAAGTATAACTATTGGCATCTGTTTGTAAATTCGTTATACATCGCGCAGGAAAGCAGTTAATTTCTGGCTGGTATGCAGAGCTCGTGCAAAAGTATAACTATTGGCATCTGTTTGTAAATTCGTTATACATCGCGCAGGAAAGCAGTTAATTTCTGGCTGGTAATACCTCGCAAAATATCCGACAGATGGCGTACACAGCAAGTCACTGCGAAGTTTGAGCAACCCTTTTTTTTGTCAACAGATCTTTTTTAAAGTTGATAGCTTTTATATTACGGGCTGGAAATATATTTCAAATTCGTGTCGTTTCGTCAAATTATTAGCAAAAATAATTCAACAATATTATACAATATTGGGATCTTTAACTAAAAAGAATACAAAAAAATCAAAGATTGTGAAAACTTATTGATAACTGTCAAGACACATAAAAGGATAAGACTAGGAAATGGGATAAAACTACTCAATATTCGATGCGAAAGAGAGAACACCGTACAGACTTTATTAATCCACCATTTTATACACAATATAAAAGAAAATTACTAAATTAAATGAAAACTAAACTAATAGGGATACACACAATGAGTTGCATAAATTGCAAGCCAGCTTATTAAGAAGAGATGCCGAATTAATTAAACCACAGAAATTATACAAAACATAAGAGATCGTACTATTTGTCTTGAGAAAATGTTATACCATTGCATTTCGTGTGATGGATAGTTAATATTTGCCCATTCGTTTGCTCGCCTGTGAATGTAGTTTTAATTTTTAGTGTTTTTCTGTACTGCTTCCTTGGCAGGAAGCCTGTAACCACTGTATAGCAGGATGTTATTCCTACATTACTACCGCGAGACTCTTTGAGTGTTGATCTTGTTATAGTTAGAGGGTTGAGATAAATATGGAATCTATATGAAAGTAAGATAGTCATCAAACGGTTTCAGCCAAATTGTAGTATTCTATGATATGTTGTAAACCTGCAAGACATCCCGGACTAGCAGTAGTGTAAATCAATAATGTGCTCTTGGCAGTTTATTTCGCCTGTAGATGTCTGTCTGAGTCGAATACAATCGACATGTCCCAAGTTGTGTACATTGGACACTGCACACTGATTGGTTCACGTGACCATGTGCCATCACGTCTCTTGGCTGTTGATGTCCTATGGTCTTAATTTTGTCTGCAGAGAGTTGTATAGGAGGTTAGTCTTGCCAGGAAACGTGCTAAAAAACGAAAAAACAAGGATATTGACGATCCTAAACCGAAACAGATACGCTTAGTGACGAATGGCGGACGTTGGTAGGCGGGTACAGTATTTTATTTATAATAAAGGATGTTTGTCTTTGATGTTACAACTTCATAATATGAAAAGTGCCGACCGTTACAGGATAGTGTTAATGCAGTCCTTAATTGTATATTTTCCTATTTTATAAGTCCTTGAATTTATATCTAACAAGTCTCTTAACAACCCTCTCAGAATATCTATGGAATAACAGTACATTCTTATAGTTTTATTAGTGAAAGCGGAGACGATAGTGCTGCTCTCGTCGATAATAGCGGGTGTCTGAAAAATTGAAGAGGTGTGAGCGAAAAGTGCTCAGTATAGGTATGATTTTGTTCTAAACGTAATGTGGCAGGTCCTAGTTTGCTCAATGACACGTCCTCTTCCTTGTGACGTTCAAGCTCGCAGATATCTGTCGCGCAGTATACAAACATGTCTGGTGTTTTCACAGGTCATTTAACGATATAGTGTCGGTAGCGTTGGATGCTGCTCACACCGAGCAGAGTTTACATAGAAAGCTGGTGATAGGACAACAGGCGAACTTGTGTGCGCGGGCGATAGATAACTTTATCGCAAGGCATTGCAGCCGAGCTCGTATCGCGGGTTGTGGCCGTTGGCGCGTAGCTGCAGAGCTGTGGTAATGTGGTTCCCACTTCTACCTTATCTCCGGTACAGTAAGCTGGAGCTGCTTTGCACATACTGCCCTAACTTTCCAAAGACTCTTAAATAATTGCTTCCGTGTCATGTGAATATAGTTCATTCACCGTTTCAAACTTTGAGGCCCTGCTAAAGTGCTACTTCAATGATATTCCACCGCCTCGTGCAAACAGTTCTAGTTTCGAAAATTACACCAAAAGTGACAATGCACCGTATATGTGCTCACTCAGTGTATTAATATTTTGATTATAACTATTTTTTACGTCATTGCCAACGTTTTCTCGCTGTTTTAACTCATGAGATATAATTTATAGAAAAAGTATACATAAACTTTCAGTTGACAAAAAAAGGTACTTTTACGTTAACAGAAATATAAATCGCTTGCGATATATGGCATATTTAGGAAATAACCAAACGCGTTATACATGGAGACTTTTCAAAGGTTAGTCAAAAAAGTGTGGAGAAACCGCGAATGTACTACAGGCAACGCAACAACACTACACGCTAGTTGAGTCTTGCGCGCGGAAGTGTCTGTCCTTGGCTCTCGCGCTTCTGTGCATCAAACGCGAAAATAGTCTCAGGACAAAAAGAGTGCTCCTCGATGCGAAGTATCCCCGACCGGGCGGCGACAAAGGCAGCAGTGGGTCGCAAGTAGACTGGGTGGGCCAGTTTGACTGCGCAGCCGCCGCCGCGTGTTTATTTCCCACGCACGGGTAGCGGTGGCCTTGACTGGGAGTCACCTTGGTGGCGCGGCACGGCGCGGCTTTATCAGTTGGTGTCCTCCGGGGAGGTTGTTAGCACGCGGGCCGCGAGCCCCCTACTTCCGGTGCCGCGGCAACTCCGTCACGGCCGTCTCCGGCGCGTTGCTCTTTGTCGCGCGCGCGTGTGCGTGTGTGTTCCCAGACTGTGGAGCCGCACCACTCTTCTTCCTCGACACCAAGATGCTCTCCTCCCTCCAGCTGCTTTACAGAGGCTGAGTATGGAGCGTCGCTAGAATGAAACGGCTTGGGGGGGGGGATCCCTGAGAACCCGCCGACCAGCGGCATCTTCCGGCAAGATTCCCAAATCCAAAAATCCGGGAGCGACCCCGCCGGGAATCGAACTCGGTTCGCCTAGGTGGGAGGCGAGCAGTCTAGCCACTACACCACCGTGGCCCCACTAAGCAATCTTGCTAGCATTTACAAATAATTGAACTAGACCACAAGATAAAATCCACCAGAAGTATCCACAGGAGTTCCCTCTGATGTAATGAGGCGCACAGTGCGCCTGGCCTTATGTACAAAGTCCACATATAAAAGAAATATCGAAAAGAGGAGAATACGTCGTGAACAAACACAGCGAAAAACTTAAAAAAATACGATACTGCCAAATAGTCGAGAAAACTGACCAAACATCAAGACAGCACATAGAAAGACGCCGCACCTCCGACCAGTTACAGACGGCTGCTACAGAACTCCGCTAATTTTCAAAAGAGGGAATTATCTCCTGTAGGGGAACGACTCTTCCAAACGCTCGCCGCTAGAGGAAGGTGAACCTCGTGATACTGCTGGCGTTATACGTATGAAACTGTCAAAACATGGCTTTCTGGTACCGCACTGCTAATAACGCGGACGCAACTTTGGTTTTTTTTTCTTTCGATATGTGATATGCACGCTCGGGGCTGTCAAAGGCCATCACATTCGGCCGCTGCCACTATTGAACCGAACCCCACCGCTTCGTACAGCGGCAATGGACTCTCGACGCGTTTTTGTGCAATTTTCTCATTTGGGTTTCATTTTTCGGAGATCTAAGTAATCATCCTTCGCATAACAATGAACAGGTGTAATTCAACATGTTTGTCTTTAATTTTAATGTACATTAGTTAGATAAAGCTTGCCTGTTATATTAATTGTGTAGTTACGCCGAAGATAATCGTAAACAGCAAGGGAGCTTTAAAATAAAACGCGCGCACGTCATTGCAATGCCGCCAGTTCTTGAATAGCAGAGAACTCTTGGCTACTCATTCAACTGAGCTTGAAAAATAAAAATTCACTTAATTATCCACTAACTACTAGATAACTGGTAACAATTAAAATCAACAAATCCGGTGAAAAATTTACTGATTAGGCAACCATGAAACTCGGCACCTTTTAAAGTCCTGCTTAAGATCCACTTGTGTATTTTCCCTCCTTATGTAAAAGTAACATAGCATTTGGCATGATCACTATTTGTGCATTGGTAAGGTGAATTTCAAGAAAGCAAATGTTTCTCAAATTTACTAATTCCTACACCAGTTTAAAACAAAACTGAAAGTTAAATATTTAGGTATTGACAAATATTTCCCTAACATATTTTAAATTCAACGGTAGGAAATCGAACTACTTTCCCTCCTTCATTACCAACTTTATTGGGTGCATGCCAGACATTGTGCCCGTAGAGGCAGTGACATTCTTGAGCCGTTGATTTCAAAATTGGCCAATCAGTCGTGAACGCTCGATACCTGACACAAGTGACCAGTGGGGAAGATATACTGGTATCCTCTTTTTCAGTGTTAATAAGGCAGTCAACTCTTTTGCGCTGAAGCAATTTTTTCATGCCGGAGTAATACAAACTGTCTCGCACAGGAGGATCTGAGAAGTCCACATCTCGCTGCTAGAAATGGTAAGACTATAGATACAGTATTAGAGGTGGTATAAGCATGCTTAAGCGTAGAAGCGACGATTTGATGTGCTAGGAAAAAAAGTGAAATTTGTCAAACTGCACATTCTGCAGGATATTTACGAATGAAGGCCGCCATAAGTAGCATTTTTAGGCAGTATATTTCTGGATAATTCTTCAAAGCATCGGTCTGAAGAGTTGGCAAGGAATGTCTCATGTTATTTAGAACGGTTCGAAGGTAGTCTATTTGCGTTTTCTTCACACTTTTTGAATCAGTGTTGAAAAATCGCCACATGTAGGACGTTTGATCGTTACCTAAGTATATCGTGTGTCATAAGCGTTTTATACCACTGTCAACATAAGTATTGCATTTTTGGTTAAATTGGACTTAGTCTGTCTATAAATAATTAGTTTACAATTACTATTCACGGTAAAGTGAACACTATTGAATTCCCTCTCATTTGGAATGCCAATAAGTATATTTTATTTATAATGAGGTGGAATGTACTCATTGTGTTTATTATTTACATGGCAATATTTATTTAAAAGGGTGGTTAAGGGATAAAAATTTGGCTGAGAGGAAAGTGACTAGGACCTAAAGTGCTCACTTTATCGTGAACAGCCTATACGAAATCATTTTGTCGACGTAATCTGAGTGTGCCGTGGCCAATGGATACCGAGGATGCCTCGAGCAGTTGTGACTTGATACAGGTTGCGTGTGATTTGACGAGGGCAGGGTGGCTAGCATCAGCGGAAATATGGAAAAGTCAGGGGAATTTGAGAGGTCTATGGCTACATGCTATCTCGTAATGCATACTGTTCGTTCCTTCAGTTCGGCAACAGTCGCAGTGAAGGTGCTCAAGGGCTCTACAGTGAACCTTTCCATTTTCCACCTATGAAATGATAGCGTCACCGCTGAAAGTGTGAATAGGTCGACGCAGCACGATACCGCTACACGCCAGGTCAGGACCTTGTATGGCGCGTGGCAGTCGGACTCGCCAAGTTTGTGGAGCGGTACATGAAGCTGGTGTGAATGGAGCAGAAGACGTTAGTATGTGGGCAGGAGGAGGGCGCGTGCATGCAGGATGTGTGTGTGGAGCGTCTCGCCGCCGTGGCAAGGCGGCGCGGACCGCAGTCAGTCTGGCAACAGCGCCTCTCTCATTGCCTCTATACTGCCTGCTCGCTGCATCCTCTCCGGGCCGGGGGCGCCCGTGCGGGAATGTGTGACGCATCCCCCTCGCTCCTGTTTCCCTCTTTTCATATCCCCCCCCCTCTACAACTTCGTTCATGTTCCCTCCACACATCACTCCTTGGCGCAGGCGCCGTCCTCTGGTTATGCGTTTGTATGTTGTTCACTGTTAATTGAGCACTTCTTAAACCAACCTTCGAAAAAATACCACTGTTCCCACCTGCTTGTATTGTAACGTGCACGCTGACTCAGTAAAATCGGTAACGATGGAGGGAAAGTAGTTCCGTGTCCTAATGGCGAATCGACAGTGAAACGATCAACTGTTTAACGCATAAGTGTAAGAATAAGAAAATTTAAGAAATCAATTTGTTAATATAATTCCAGTTTCATTCGGCCGACGCGTGAATAGTGATCAGACCCGTGGCAATGTTAATTTCGCAGATGTTTGAAGAATACACAATGTGTATACAAATGTATCTTTTCATCAATTGTTCAGTTCAGCGTTAACAGCATGTGATATGGAAAGTTTGGGTTATATCTGGCTTATCTTCGCTCGCGCATTACTTAACATGTGTGTGCTGCCTAGTTTATTTTATATGCAATCAGTTGTCAACTGTATATTTTGTTCAGGCTTACCCCGTACACTGATTAATTATTAAACTTGACAATCCGACGAAAGCTAGCAAATTGTTACTGTTAAAGGGGCCTCCCTAGTTGTACAGATGTCATTGCAAACAATTAGTATATTTGGTTGCCAATGTATAAATTTGGTTATTGAAACAAATGTGGTTGTTGAATAAAGTGTAGGCGAAAATCGCTGTAAGGGTCCCCCTCTGTTTCAGATATTGTTGTATTGAACCTCTATAGTCACCGATTAAAATTCAGAGGAAACTGAGCACACGCGAAGCTTGATTATGTATAGTCTATTCGCGGGTTCCGAACACTTTGGATCAAACCTTTGAAAAAACACCCCATACACGACGTGTTTGGTTTTCTAAATGTGGCACCTATCACAATCGTTTTATATTTACGTTAACATTGAAGTGTCTTTATTTTAAGTTAAATTGACATTTTATTTCATTAATAATTCATATGAATAAAAACCGAGGGAATAGGTGTGTTGGCAATGCCTAGTAAGAAACAGTTCTCGTGCAAAATATTATTGCACTGGATGTGCACGAATGTGGTGCGTTGTCACGTTGGTGAAATTGTGTAGCCTCGGTTACGCTCAGTTTGCATAAAACTGAGGCCTGTTCTGAAAGTAGAACGTCCAGCAGGGCTTCAGAAAATTTGGAAGTAACCGTGACTGGACAATAAGTAGTTCTCCATCATAGACTAAAGATGAGGTAGACAGTTATTCGTCTTTTGCGCCAGTCATTGACCTACCCCTAAGGATCACAACTCACATGGTCAACAGTTAACGATTTTGTTTACATCTCAATTTCTAAAAGATAAGCACTATTGTAGTAATAATATGCTTTCGCCAATTTGAATTTAACCAAACTACATTCCAAATTTGTTTAGGAAGTAAAAACATCTCAAAGCTCTTGTTTACTAAACAGTATTTTAACCTCAAATCTAATCCGCACCGTTTTTGCAAGTCGTATTGGCAGAAAAGCAGTTCAATGTTGGGGACACGGAGACTTGTGCGCAGCCAGCGAGATCTGTCCACCTCATCTTTAGTCTTGTGCTTCCCATTGCCGTAGCACTGCTTCGCTACTACGGCCGGACGTGACCTTGAGAGATGTCTAATAATATTGTAAAGCAGGGATTCCCCTGGACGAACGAAAGGGGTATCAGCAGGCACGGCGGCGTGTCAGGCGCAGTTCCGCCGAGCGACCAGCGGCGGGCGCAGTCCCTGGCCGAGGTGTTTGACCTTGGCTGACTGCGACTGCCCGGTGCTCACTCTCTCCAGCCTTGAACTTGCCTGCCAACTGCCGGAACGAATTGGCCGGCGACTTGCCGCGTCCCAGCGGAGAACGCTTGCTATGCGTCAGCCCATCATTGTCTTCTTGCCTGTTCAACTCCTCCACGTATCTGGACGAACCCAACTCCCATAATATACCAAACTCCAAATCATAAAAAATGGAAGATTGTAATACTAAAGTGGGAGGGACCACGGTGGCTGAGCGGTTAGATTGCTTGCCTCCCATCAAAGGGACGAGGTTTAATCCCGGCCGGGTCATTACCGGATTTTCGCAAGTGGGAATCTTGTCGGACGATGCCGCTGGTCGGCGGATTATCTCGGGGATCTCCAGGTTCCCCCGTCCTTGCATTCCGGTGCTTCTCCATTCTCCCCTCATCGGCTCTCAAGATCTCTCCCAGATATCTGAACTAAAAGCGGGAATAGTTTTTAAATGGCATTTAGATTCCTGTCGATGGGACTTTGAGGTGCTTTCAAAATTACAACTTTACATAGCAGGGATGTTTAAACCATCCTGCCATGTTTTACTGAGAGGTTCGATCATTTCCCTTGCAATGCACGTGGGCCTCCTAATCTAGTTAACCAAAACTGCTGGGTTTAATGCTGTTAATGTTTAACCCAGTCTCTTGTATTGCTTTCAGAGTTTTTATTGGTATGACTGGGTTAATGCAGTAATTTGTCAGAAGTTTCATATCACCTCCCTTATGCGTGCAGTTTTCTACAAAAGACGAGCAGAAAAATCTTGCAGTTAATTTGACAATAATACGTAGTTTTTCCCAAGGAATGACTATTTGAGAAACTTACTTTGGCTTTTATTGTGTGCCACGTGTCTTGAATGCACGGAACACACTCAGAATATGCATGATGCATGCACATCCTTAGGCAGTACTTCATACAGCAGATTTCACAAAATGACTTTCGAAGGACTCCACATGCAGTATACGAAAGTGGAAAGCTTGCGACAAATCTGAGTAGTCAGAACTGTTTTGCCCTGCCAGAGATAATGCAGTCGCACGTGAGAGCTCCTAAGGGCTCCCCGCTTGACATGTTTGAAGAATTACCATGTGCTCCAAATGCTCCGTTAATTTGTTATACCAATCTCTGAAAATTAAGTTCTTCTGGTAGGTATAAATTGAGTTCTGATGTTGTTCTAATGCGCATTAAGTCAAACTCTTGGTGTACAACGTGTTAAAAGCACCCATGCAGTTTCGGATCCAATATCCAATGTGTGTGTGTGTGTGTGTGTGTGTGTGTGTGTGTGTGTAAGAGGGTGAGGTTAATGTCTTAGCTCCTTCCTTTCTTTATTTTACACAGGTAACATGAGATTCTTGAAACTATAGCAAATTGTTTATATTTCAGTACTATAACATATGCGTCTATAGAAACATGATATTTTATATCCTATTCACAAGTCCAGGCATTTATATGCAACATTAAAACTTAATGCTTACTGGTAAGGTAAGCACGTACTTTGTTAGAAATGCAGTGTCTCAACCCTCTTGTAACCCCCCTCCTTAAATGAGGGTGTCCACCCACAGGGGAAAGTCGGGGAATCTCACGTGGCAGGGAAAATCCAGTTTCATGTCGGATTTTTCACTTGGGTCATCACTAATTTCCACTCCACAAAAGTTGTTAGTAGTGTGAATACAGGGTAATGTAATTATGACCTTATGCATTTTAAAATATCAATTCTTATGTTTGTGAACTGAAAATAAACCTGTCAAGTTACATAGTTACTTACAAAATAAAGTATTGGTGTGTTCGTAAGACACTCGTGTGAAGTCAATAGCGTACATCTCAAGAAATCTTGATGGACCTAATCAAATGTTGGGTTTGCTTGCCTGGTCTGTTGCAGTGTAATTTGATTGAACTTCACTGATGACGTATTTGTTCAGTCAGTGGTGTAAAAATATGGCATTGGAAGGTTTTGGTCCTGAAAAATATGCCGGGGAAAATGGTAAGATTCTGCCTGGATAACAGGGACAGGGAATTTCAGTGGACGGCCCAAAAATGGCTCGTGCTTGCGGAGTACAGGCCGTACAATTCCTTCGCTTTAGTACCTGTACATATGGAGAGCCAGCCAGGATAATCCTGTCATGGCCTTAAAACCTTGGGGGGATTGTCAGAAGGGAAGATAATGTTTCAGTGTGTATTGAGCCTCAGCCGCGTTGGGACAAACTTGTCACAGTTGGCAGTAATATGAATTTCCTAACTAACACATTTAAAATGTTTACATCGTCCACGAGATGGATGGTTTGTAAGGGAAAGTCAAGCCCCGATGGGTCTAGTAGCGGGCATAAAAGAACAGCAGCATGTAGTGCAGTGTGCCGGTGTTGTCCGGGGGTCCTAGCATGCAGCCGCGGTGACCCTTCGGGGTCTGGTGGTAGTAGCGCACCAGTGTTCTTTGTCTGGCCTGCGGTGCGGTTGAGGTAGCCTTGAAATGCTCCCAAGGTTGACGCCACGTGGTTCTTTGATTGTTGTTCACCCGCACCGCGCCTCTGCGCTAGAGTGACGCAACTCCGCTGCAGTTCACTGATCCGACGGCCGGCATTGTGTGGGAGGTGCAGCGCCGCGGCTCCAGAACTACTGAGAGTCTTCTGTAGGTTGTTCGCGGCAGACCTCTGTAACCAACCTTTGAAAAGAAAATCACATGTACGATGTGTTTGGTTCTTTCCTAAATATGTAATGGATCAAGTTTTATATTTCTGGTAACGTTAAATTATTTTTGCTTAAATGTAACTTCTGCTTTATCTATCAAAATATTTAATCTATAATTAATATGAATAAAATGTTCGAAAATAGGGTCGTTGGTAATACCCAGTAAGAAATGGCCATCACGGTAAATATTATTCAACTGAGTGAATATAATTCTGAAGCGTTGTCCCTTTGGGTTATTTTTCTAGACTTGGTTAAGCTTTGTTTGAGGCGGGGAAAGTAGAACTTGGGCTTCAGAAAGTTGGAAGTAACCATTGACTAAATCAATAACTACGTAGGTCTGTATGCAGGCAGCTCCCTTGTAAAGTTGGCAACGAATCAAGTAAAATAGTTCCCAAAGTCTTGACGTTGTTTAGTGTAAATCAAGTTGGTATTTTTTCTTTATACACGAATTGGCATGTTGGCGACGCATTAAGGCTCAAAAAATTGCACGTTTTTATTTGACTGACAGAGGGCAATGTAAACTTTGCATTTGGTTGCATGGTACAAACTGAATAAAGTAGGGTTTTCAAAAGTCCTAAATTGACTGCCTGCAAGTGACGGCAGCTGTAATGTAGGCGGCGTTATTGCTGGTGACTTAGCATAAACTAGCTAATCAGAAAAAGTAACGAGCGTGTCTAGCATCTTTCAATTTATTTAGCGCCACTTAGCTAGTATATATTAAGAATACCGATCGTGGAAACTAAAGGTTTAAGGGTACCGTCTGAATGGATGTATTTTGCGTGTCTAGGCCCTAGAAGCAAACAAGTGCTAAGGGCGGTCTAGGCACGCGCATCACATGTCTTATAGCCTTTATGCGCAAAGCACTACACTGGCGTGTAGTCCTCCCGTCAACCCTCCTGTCGAGATACTCTGTTGTGACGCGATCATTTTATCGTGTAAAAATAGGATGTGCTGCGTGTCCCCAAGGTATAAATAGCCTGTTCCGGAAGTTTCACGTCTAAAAATGGTTGCGATAATCCTGTTTCAGTAAATCTTCACTTTTAAGAGTATAAAAGTTAGAAAATGGAAATAAAACTGCCTCGTGTAAAAATCTTTTTATTCCACTTTATGCATACACTGTTCAAAAATATTGAAGAATAGGTAGGCTAGGATTTTTCTTTTTAAAGTGCTAGATTGGCATTATCGTATCGCATTTCTTAGACTTAATGACTCTGTTCACCACAGAAACTTAAGTATATAGCATAAATTGCAAAACATTGCATATAAATCATATAACTGGTCATTCAAAGTTAAAGAATAATTAAACGTAATTTAGGTTGTGCGTGGAAGTTTCCAGGTATAAACATATGCTCTTGTCACGTGGGTTTCTAATTAGGTGACTGTGCCGATACACAAAGTAACGAAGCAGAAGATGCATGTTAATTTATAAAAAAAAATACCTGCATATTCCCCGGACACTTGCGGTTGCAGGATTGCACGAGGCCTTTACTTTTCAAAAGTCACATAATGAGAGGGGGAAATGTTGCTTCCTGTAGTTTATTTTGAGGAGCTCGGAAAATGTCGTAAACTGGAGCCGTCGATTTTTCCTTCCGAGAATATAGTGATATCTTCCATAATCAAGAATATGCGCGCGCTTTGGGAACTAAGTACTAGGAAAATAATCCCGAGTCCTGGTACGTCGAATTCCTGCTCGTGTAGGGCATGCTTCCAGTCACGCCCCAACATATTTTACGCTCTGTGTACGAAAAAAAAAAAACATTTTAATATTTGTTGCAGGTATGAAAGTTTGCTGGCGTAAGACTGTTTCTTAGTTTGTTGGTTTCAAGATACTTCGAGGGACATCGTGGAAGTTTTCTTCCGTTGGCTAATTTCGAATTGTACCAATGAAATTGATTCGGTATGTCTGAACTGCAACTGCTGCATTATTAAAGCTCTGCACGTTATTTTTGCACAGACAATTTTTTTTCGTTCACGTGCGAAGTGTTGCTAAGAATGTGAACACGTTATTACACCTGTGAATACTTTTTTTAGATATTGCTCGTGGGGTGACTGGTATAAGAAAATCCCGTATATTGTCAAACGGCAGGTGTGTTTTATGTTTGTATCCATTTAAGGCACATGCCTACAGATAAAATTAGAGCAATATATATTTTATTTCGCGTCATTTGTTATGCTCTTTTCCAATTTAACACTAGAACGCAGACTAGTACCGACTTCTGACCAATAAGCTACCGGAACATTTTATGTGTAAAATGTATGCGTACCAAGGAAATTATTCGGTTCTAGCCATGACTGTGGCTTGCATCACCAACGAGCCTACAGGAATTCGGATAAGGCTTGGATAAGATGCAAGCTGCATACAGCCACATATATGAATGTTGGGAATACCACTGTAGTAGCAAAGTGTTCTAAGCGGCCGGAATGTTCACTGCGTTTGATTGAACATAATTTTAATATAATGCAATAAGACTGGTTATTTGTGTGTTGAAAAGTGTCCCTGTACCTGCAACCTTTAACATACTATCCCGAGTTTACTCACTCACGTTGAACAGGGAAAATCGTGGTCTGTGCTGTGAAAGGTCAGAATCTAGCACAGACAGCACCTTTTCCTTTGTAATGCAATTGGCTGCTGCTGGAACATAAATTTTATAATTGGCTGCTGCTTGTGCCATGGACACACTATAAATTGTTTGCTACTTTTTGCAAATTATTATAAGGAATATTGGTGACTTCTTGTCTGACCTAGGGGCAGGGAGGGTAATTTTTGTCTGGAAATCGGAGGTTAGAAAATTTTAAAAATATAGAAATGTGGCAATCGTGAAGAATGAGCGCAGGGGTCGCGGTTAGACTACTAACCTCTCACCTAGGCGAACCGGGTTCGATTCACGGCGGGGTCGCTTCCGAATTTTTGTACGTGGAATCTTGCTAAACGATGCCGCTGGGCGACAGGTTTTCTCGGGGACCTCCCGCTTCCCCTGCCCTTGCTCTTTACCCTACACACCCACGTCGGCTCAAGACATCGATGTTAAGAGCCGCCCAAATCTCTCCACTTTACTGAAGAAAGAGCCTTACTTAGCTGTATTGAAACTTCACACTTTGATATTTTGCGGAGTCATGGCATTCCGGAGCTGCAAATTTAAACTTAATCTCATTGATATGAATTTTCTATAACAAAGGAGTTAGCCCTCGCAATACTGAATTTATTTCCCGATCAGTTAGCAGGAAGAAGTCTGCGCTTTGTTCTCAGACCACCTGCTCATCGCCCAGGTTCGCAGACACGAACAGCCTCCGGGTCGGCAGGAGGGAGGATGCTGTATGTAGGAATATTGCATTGCGTGCTGTATGTAGGGAGACTGCAGACGGTACTGCGACGACGCGGTCTGCGGTGCCTGCTGGAGGGCCACGTGCTGGTCGTGGTGACCTTGAGGCGATGCGGGCGGCCCGCGCAGCAGGGGCAACGGCCAGACAGCCCGGCTCCACGCAGCTTCCACCACACAGACCGCCGGAACTTTAAGTGCGCCCATATCGCCAGTTCTACGCAAGAGACCCGCCTACCCCTAAGCAATATGAATTTGCGTGTCAGTACGCTTAAGCGTATTAAGAGCGAGCATCACAGCAGGCGAAACTCACCTGTACTCTTACGGTATGCTAAATATTTGTGCGCGATAAGTTGTTTGATAAAAAGGGGGGGGGGGCAAAGCTACAGTCTGATGAGAGGTTGTTCCTATTATGGCAGAATGGAGATATGTGCACATGCTTACCTGTAAAGTCATACCAAAACAGGTCTCTTTAGTGCAGTTATAAAATTTGTCAGGTCAGTACTACAAAGTATTAAATATTTGCACTTTCTGATAACACTTAATTTTCGTAACTGTTTGATCAACAATCTTCCACGTACAACACTCCGCCTAGCTGGCGCATGAAGTTCGTTGCAAGAGGTATTTTAGAGCATTTTCAAACCATCAAAGAAATGTGAAGTAGTTGCTTGTACTTTGACTAGAGCGGGGAAGTTGACTCGTATGTACACCACTTCCGTGTAATAAGACTAATTTGTATTAGTAGTGTAAGAAACGCGTACAACCTAATTTATGGCGTCTTGTGCGTTGATCAAACGCTGAAACCCAGAGTATATATCCCCATTAGCAGCATTGAACTGCTTTTGGGACTTTGGTGCTTATGCATTAGAAGTTGTCGCGTGGAAGCAGCTTAGACCTGTTAGTACCTCCGACCAAAACTAATCTGCTCGGGAAAATAACTTTGTCTTACGCCATTAAACTTTACATGGCACGTAATTTGTTGGCGCGACCTTGGACTATAACCTGCTGGCAATCTTCCCGAAGGCATTTCGGCGTGAGACACTAGTTACGGTTTGTTCTGTTGGAATAGTTGTACAAGTGACCGATGTAAATTGAAATGTCCTACGTATTGTAATGTTATAGTCCATTCACGGTTATTTTTCCAGCTTTTCTGAAGCCCTGCTAAAGATCTACTTCCAGAATATTCCTCTGCCTCGTGCAAAAAAAAAAGCTTAGAAAATTACACCAGAGGACCAACGCACCACATTCGTGCGCACGCTGTGATTTTTTTCCTAGAACCCATTTCTTGAGGTATTACCAACACCTATTTTCTGTCTTTGTTCATATTAGTTAAGAATTAAATATTTATTTCATAGGCAACACATGAGTAACACTCAAGTAGAAAATGCTTGTGATGTATCATATATTTGTAAACCAACCAAACGCGACATACAGGGTTTTTTTTTTTAAAGGTTTGATTCAAAAAGTGTTAAGAAACCGCGAATAGACTATAGTTGTTTCTGCTTTCCTTGGAAGCCACGCAGTGATTCTTGCGAGCGAGATGCAGAATTGGTGCGTGTGGCTTCTTATGCAGCACTGCACCAGACTTTTAAAACATAACACATTACCAACATCGCAAGAAAATATTTATGCCGCACATTCCCTACTGTCGGGCTTGTCAGCTATGCGCATTATATGTTGACCCATCACTGTTTTCCTAATGGGATTTGGTGAACACTTGCAGTAACATTGGGTCGATTGTCGATTTGTATTGCTCTAAAATAACTATATTAGGTCAATGTATCCTTAACCAAATACCAGACAACTTGATGCCAAGAACAAATTTTGCATTTTAAGAAAGCTCACACATACGCTTTTAAGACCACTGTTAAGTGTTCATATCGTGTAAACATTAGGGCAAGATGTTACTATTAACTTGCGTGGCGCCCAAACGTACTATTTCGCCCCACACAACCATGTGAAAAATACATGAGGATTATAAAAGATTTTAAAACTTTGAATGTGAACATAAAGTTATTGAAAGTACTAAATTACCGAGTGAGATTTACTGAATTCATGACGGTGTGACGTAAGTTTATATTTAGAGCGTTGCCCATTTGCAGGATAGTATTATTGAAGAACATGTTACCTTCGGCGTGTTCGCTGTAAAATTGTGATAGTGTACACGTCAGTACACTATCTGTGCTGCATACAGAGAGGAGAGTTGAAGGCGCTTCATACTTGGAGTTAATTTGCGCGTTTGTGGCACGGAATCGATAACGATAAGGACGAAATTGATGTGTGCTGAAGGATCATGTCGCCCCTATGCCCAGTTCGCTGGCCCTGGCGTTCCGTACTTTGTAAGAGGTGTGCAATAAGATATTGTAATCTGATCGTGCCGTTTTTGGCCGTTATGTTACATTACTGACAAGTCTGTATCGTTGATTATTTTATGGATATGTATAATAATTGAAGGGTTTGGTAATATATTGCTGATAATTATAATTTAAGCACCAGGTATATCCTTTCCACTAAGATTATGATTGTGATCACGTCCAGTACTATGTTATAAGAGTTATTTCACACGGCTTTGTTTTTGTTCTATTGCGCCCGTGAGATCTTCTTTCAATGTATAGCAGTACGAAGATATCTTAACAAGTCAAATCACAGGTGAAAAGTTTATACACAGGACATATTAAGTACATATGTCAGATTGCACCTACACACATCATATCTTCATAATGTGACTAATCTTCTTCCAACATGCTGTAGGGCGTCATCGTTTTACTGAAACAGAAGAAAAAGGGAACTCTAAATGTGTAGAATGAAATATTATACAGTAATTTCTTAATCTTTGTAAGATATTCTACGCTGTAAAATGCACATTACAATTTAGAGCTTTTGCTTCTAACAAAGAGTGAAAAAAAAAAAATATCTTGAAGGTATTGTAAGTTTTTGAAAAGTTGGCTACGAAGTTAGGACCATGGGTTTTTAAATTCTAGTGTAATGCTAATGAAAGACTAATTTTTCTGAAATAAATGACTGTTCTTGGGACACGAATAGGAGCACTGAAAACACATTTCCATATGAAGTGCATTGGTTCGTGAAAAATCTGGCCCTCCCATATTAGCTACTAATGATGTACATTAGTTACAAAGTGGTTACAGCTGCGTTTCGGGGAAGGATTAGCAGTCTAAATATGGTCTTTGTCCAGTGCATGTCGCATTGCTTCGTTGAAAGGGAGTGGGCAGGTGATGACTGGTTTTTCCCGGAATAGGTAAACCACTACCCCCCTCTTTCTGTTAGTGCTGCGTGCTATCCATCCAAGCCCAGTGAAGACATCTTTCCTAGACAATTGGTCGCCAAGTTACTGGAAGTGCGCTAAGTCTTTTCATGGTTTCTTAGCACATTTTGAATCAAACCTTTTGAGAAAAATCACCCCATGTTTGGCGTGCTTGGGTGTTTTAGATGTAGTAAGCATTGACAATGGAAAATATTCTAGACTTACATTTAGGATTTCGCAAATAAATTGACAGAGTATTCAAATTATTTCAGTCAATTGATAGGTACTGTCTTTGTGTATTGCGACTATTTGTTACACATATTTCGTAGTGCATTTTTTTCTGCTACTACATAGGAAATTATCCGCAGAGGAAGGATTTGTTGGTGCAACGCTTTTAAAAATTTTTGTAGGAAAAAAACAAAATATTTTAAATTTTTGCAATGTATGTTGGTTAAGGAAACTTAATAGAATGCATGGAAATGCCAGGGAATTTATCTGTCAGCCACTCCGAATAAAATACTGATGTAAGATACGCCCTTGTTGCACAAGCTTAGGGGAGTTGTCCCCCTGACTGTAAGACATGAGCCTCCTATACACCACCAAAATAAGTAAGAGCTATTTGCGTATAAAAGAAAGCAAATGTTTTTTGCAACATTGTAAAGTAGTATGCTAGAATTTATTTAATTAAACTTTAAAATCACTTAATTTGTTTTTAATCAAAATTTAAGTTTTTTTCCTGAATGCTTCAGGAAAAAAGGCGGTTCGCGTAATCCGTTTCCTCGTAATTTTAAACAGCGACTATAGGGTTTTCATACAGCAGTATGTCCAGGATAGCTTTGCCGCTATAGTTTTAACATTGTTTTACATAATTAAAAAAAAAAGTAAACTGAAGAGCTACGTCGACGGTTTTTGCGGACTGTTGCACCCCTTTTAAACGACCACATTTGTTACAATAACAAAATTATGTATGGACAACAGAAGACTCGTTCCTGCCCCAAAAAAAGATTTACATTAAAATATTCCATAGTTCTTGTTAAAATTTATAAAACTGCTTAAATTGAGACCCGTATGGCTGCTAGATATTTCTTAATATAAGGGTATGAATGCAATGCAACCGTAGTTTTATTGGCCACGAGTAGAATATAATTTCCTCTTGGGAACCTTTTATAAATCTCGACACGAAATAATTTAGGTCGAGCGTATTTTGCACGCGCTCTAAAAAAAACTGCTTCCGTCACCATAACGAAGTTAGTATATTTAGACGTTGGTTACTGTTTATATTGTCATCTGAGGTGGGTGCACGTGTAAAGAAGTTGAATGTGTGTTATTTCGGTAAAAAAATTCCTGCTGTTATAATTTCCAACGCAACTATGCTTAGACGAGGCGTGTATTATATTTGAATGTTATGTATTGATGACTACTAAAATTGTACGAATGTATATTTTCCTTGAATTTTTTACTCAATGACGACTAGATTGGTCAATAATGTTCGCAGTCTTACTTACAGATAAAATTTGCACAGTACTTTGCAACAACGGAAACTCTGCAAACCAGTTAAGCGTCTTTCGCGTAAGGACGATGAGGAGCTAGGCGCGCGAGGTAGTGTCGCTCATATCGCTTCTCCACATTGGGCGAGTGAGTGAAGATATATGGGCGGCTCTTAATATAGAGCTCTTGAGAGCCGATGAGGGTGAAGCGAGGTGAGTATGTAGCAGCGGCGGAGTGAAGGGGCGGGTGAAACGGGCGATGCCAGAGAAATCCCGCCGATCAGTGGCATCGTCCGGCGCGATTCCCACATGCAAATACCAGACACACATTTAATGAACACTGTGATTTATCTGTGTGTGTGTATATATATGACACACACACACACACTAATATATTCATGTATCATACGTTCGTTCATTTTAAACCAGCAAATCAGTAACATGCCTGCACGAGTACATGTATGCTTGAAAACGCTGTAAAAGAGTCTCGTGTAATACTACATGTACGCTTGAAGACAATGTAAAAGAGTTTCTAATGTAAGACTACATGCATACCTTCCTTACACGACTGCTCAAAATTACATGAAAAACAATGCTGTTACTGTGAAAGTCCTTCAGTAAAAGTTGCAATGCGCTGAGACATGAGAAGAGACTGTTTGAAGAACCCACCTCGTGTAATTTTTAGCTGCAAGAATTGTCATTGGAAAGTTCACTTGACTTGATAACTTTAACACATCAGGGTCTGTAAATGTAGTATTCTTTCTCCTACCGAGAAATTGCACGTGACATCGCTTCCTCCTGTTAACAATACACTGCATAATATTTTTCACAGAAGGTGAGGAACTATGGCCAATATAAGAAACTAACATTGTGCCATACAATCATTTCTTATAAAATTTACACTTTCTAAACTGACACGTGAACTTGGAACTCGAAAAAATGTTGTCAATGATAATCCTTTAAAAAATGGATACTAGTTAATGTTTGGTTAATGTTTGTGCTGACGGAGCGGAGTGTCGACGGTGAAGTGGAGATTTTTTTTCGACATTCTGGCATCTCCCCACAGGTTTTTGCTGAAAAAAAGTTGGCATTCTTGTCTTATGCTATATTCAAAACTACAAAATTCCAGAAGACCCCAGTGAACGTATTAATTCGAAATGTGTTCTTATTTGTGCACTAATTTCTTGAACATTACCCCTACTGCTTTTCTGAAAAACGTATTATTGAATAGTATTTCTTAATCAGCACACAGGAGAAAATGCTGACATGAGTTACCAGAGCAATCTACATAAGAATGGATACTAGCAACTGTACTATACATAAAGGAATATATAAGGTATTCAATAGAGGAATAAGTGTTATGCTCCGCATAATTTAATGTGTTTATTTTGAATTAAAAGAAAATAACTCAGACAAAAACAAAAAAAATCAGATTTGACATACCATATGCTTATAAAACCAAAATGGCTATCAGAAACAAACATGAGGAATTATTGGGCGTAACTGCAGAGCACCTTCGGGTACGTTCGACAAACCCGAGTCGACGGCTTCCGTGCACCACCCGAGTCTAACCGAAGATTGACGAGCTTGTCAGTTGAGTCGAAGACCACCAGCCACAGCCCCACAGTTCTCATTCAAAATACATTATGCCCGAATCGGCTATATCATACTACTTATGCACACAGCTCTTATGAGATTGCATCTGTTAATACTGCCAGAAAATCTATAATAAGAGATTGAAATTCTGGATTCAAGAACACAGAGCATGGCTCGAAAAGAAAATCTTATGAAGGAAAAAGAGACTAAAGAAATAGAAAGATAAAATGACCGCCATTATGACGTCATATAGCATTCAATGAATTGTTCAATAAATTGAAAGTAATTTGAAGAAAAGTTTGATCGTGTGGCCGAGGGGGGCGACGGCAGTGGTGTCCGCGTGAAGACTGCCACCTCACGTGTCCCCGTGCATCACGTGGCCAGCTACGCGACCTCACCCCTCTACCTGGTTGACATTCACCCCCCTGTGAAACCCGACTAGGACAGTGGGGAAGTTCGCTACAGTGTAAGTTGTGTGCGCGGGGAGGCGAAGCAGCGCCAAGAGACCACATTATGAAACGTTGCTGGGACGGGCGAGTGTACGGAGACAACCGCGCGGCAACGTCAGCCTTGTTTTCTACACTCAAAAGATTACTACGTGTTAATTGAGCGGAGCCGTAGAACACATAGCCGCAGAAGTATCGTTTATTAATTTTATCGAGACTTTCTTCACGCTGGTGAAGTTAAGGCTCCCGCCTACCCACGTTTGAGACCGAGAAGCACGGGAGCGATAAGTGCGCCATCGCCGCTAATCGCAAGGCTCTGAAACTGGCGTGCGGTGTTCTCGTCGCACTGCGTGTACCTAAGGGTCTTTCAGCGGTGATCCTTTAATGTTATTTATGGAAAGTCTGTAAGGAGGTTCAGTGCAGAACCCCTGTAGTTTTGTATGTATCTGATGCGTATATTTAGATACAGCGCTTTGAAAAAAGTCGTTTTTAGCCCCTGAAGTTATCTGAAATGGGGTTTCTAACGTGCTTGACACTTTGAAAGTACTGAACAATCCTGTCTGGTGCGTGTTCCTTTCGTAGATCAGCACATTGGACGCACGTCTAATACGTAGTTCAGTGGGGAAAAAAAAACCTTTATTTTAAGCACACTGCAACGCAGTTCAGGCATTAAGAAATATATAAGATTTACGCACGTAGTTTAATGGGCTTCCATCCCGTGTAGTAAAAGTCTCGCTGTTGTAATTGGCACAGTAAAGCATCACGTAGGAGCGAAGAGGCGCTAGGCGTGCGTGAAAGTGTCGCTCGTATCGCTCCCTCGCGCCTTCATCTTGAACGCGCAGCTACATGGTCCTGTTAACGGAGTGTAACATGGGCACATGCGTAAATACAACAAAAATTAAAAGGCGGAACAGGATAAATATAATGAAAATGTTGTACAATTCATGCAAATGATCTGGCTGGGGTGGTTCACTAAGAATTAAGCACGGACACGTGGAGAGGAAGGAGATCAGTCTAGTATAGCCGATTCGCGGTTTCTTCCCACTTTAAGTCGAAAGCACCTATGTAAATATTGTTGAGAAGGCCGTTCACAGTAAAGTGAGCACTTTCTGAGGCCCTTTTTCCTTAGTCATTTTTTATCCTTTACACACTGTTTATTACTTACATGCAATATATATTTTAAAAGTTGGTTATATTCCACCTTACTCGGTAGATATCAACTAAAATAAAATTTATTTATTGATTATTCCAAATGAGAGGGCTTTCAAGTGCTCAATTTACCGTGAACAGCCTAGTACATAATATATATAATGCCATTTGTCAGGATTGTTAATATTTACAGATTTTAGTTTATGGATAAATTAGGAATATAGTTTAGCTGGAAATCATATATATTTTACTGCACGCCTTATTCATTTCATACTTTCTGGAAATTCTATACACCATTATCTCAGCATATTTTAAACACGCACTTAAAACACTCTTTATAAAAAAAAAATAAAGACTGCTGAATAAATACTTTTGAATCCCATTACACGAGTCTGTACAAAATTACTTAATGTTTGCGACATTTTTGTAAGTTTATGAGCTTTATTGTTAACTATTTTGCAGTATGGTTCATTACTGAGTGCGTAAGAACACACGTTATAATGTGAAATTTTCAAACTTTGTCTCGGCTGTGCAGCGAATGTTTTCAGTCCTGCTCTTATACGGCCGGCGCGCGACTGTTCACAGTCGACCAGTCTGTACTGGAGTCTGGACACCCCTCAAGACGACAGGGAGTTCGCGCGCCCAGATACCTGCGGGCCACTGTAGAAGATAACTCTAGGGGGGACTACCCAGTTCTCTTGTGATATTTGGACGCCTTGTTTTCCCCCTTTGCATTTTCTATTTTTTTCCGTGCAGATAGTTTCATTCGTTCCGACATTTCAACAACCACCTTTATCTTTATCTAGATTTTTCTTTTAACCTTACAGGATCTTTTAAAATTTTTATCCTCTAGATTTCTTAGTATTTATTCTTTTCTGCTCTTTCCGTTTTTCTGTTTGGGCTTAAAAATTTTATTTTCTTAATGGTCTTTGGCGTTTATTTCCTGACTACGGAGTGGACGGATGGGAGAGCCAAATCTTTACACCACAGGCAAAAGCTTGCTTTGCAAGATAAATTTAACAGCACATCAGTTCATTAATTGTAATGAAAATCAAGATGGCTTTTTTCACATTTTCTACCTAAACACATCCTGGTGGCTGGTAGTGCTCTCTAGAGGTTTTTATGTGAAGTTTAAACTTTATCCATGGAATGGACACAATTTATAGGAACATTTGTTAATAAAAATTTTCCTTTTTTAAAATGTTATAAATAGCTCTAAATCTAGTTATTTAATTTGTTCACGATATTTTATGTTTTACACAAACCACAATGTTGATAAAATAATTACTTACAAATTTGAAAATAAGGGTTAAATTTGTAGAACTGCCTTGGGGACAGCCCACAGAGTAGACAAACCAGTGTTATCTAGCAAATAATATTTAAGAAAAGTGTACTTTTTTTTAAATATGACGTTGATTGGGGTAATGCTGTAAAGGAACCATTTACCTTAAAATATTTTTAGGTTTTGACCTATTTAATATTTTTTTAATGCTTGGGACATAGTTTCTATCCTTTAGTTGGCAAAATATTATTACACTTTTTGTTATTTAGACTTGGTTAAGCTGCGTTTGCATGAGGCGGAGGAATATCGTGGTAGTAGGAATTAGCAGGGCTTCAGAAAAGTTTGAAGTAACCGTGAATGGACTAGCTTTTCTCCGCATGTTTGGGACATGATTTGTAAACTTGGGAGTGAGAGTACTCTGTGCTGCACGCCTGGGCATGATTTGGATGAGTGTACACTTGCTATTCTTTGTGACTACACTACACTGGCTGTGCTGTACTATAGGCGTCGTTACCAACTTCACTGCGCATATGCGTGGTCGTTAAAATACATGCAGGTATAAGCTATCCACTTTTGAAAGCCCTCAATAAATATGTTTTATTTTAGCCTTGGACGTTAACTATAGTTCGGTGGAATATACACACGGTGTTTATTACTTAAAAGGCAATATTTATTTTAAATTAAGGTTAAAGGATAAAAAAATGGCTGAAAGGAAAAAGTAACTAGGGTGTGAAGTGCGGAGTTTACCGTGATCAGCCTATACTAGGCAGCACTGTGGAGGGTAGGTGCAGTGTAGTTCGTAGCGCGAGAGGCACTAGCAGACGTCGCAGGCCGGAGTGTGGTGTGGGGGTAGGGAGCACGCTCGAAATAGCGTGTCGCCCGAGTGAGGGGCCCGTGCCAGCGAGGTAGGTGCAGGTACCCGGCATGCGGCCCGAGGCTCGCCGTGGGCGGCACCCCCTCGCGGCCTATTTCCGCGGAAGAAAATAGCGAGACGGCCCTCGTGCCTGGAGGAAGCAACTCGGGGAGCAAGTTCAGCCGGGCCGGCTGCGGTTTTCCAACCACGTGTTGAGGTTCCCCGCCTACCTGAAGCTGTTTTCCCGCGCATGATGCCGAGAAGCGTAGGAGCGACAAGGGCGAGACAGCCACGCGCGTCAAGTGCGCCGTCGCCTCTAAGCTCAATACTCTGATATGGCTTTCAGTGTTCTCGTCGCACTGCGTGTACCTATGTGACTTAGTGGTGACCGTATTATTTTATTGGTGGAAGGTTCAATGCAGTGCCCTTGTAGTTTTGTATGTATGTGACGTGTATACGAGCCACAGTTTTGAAAATGTCGTTTTTAGCCCGTCGAACTTTGACATGGTGTTTTTATAATGCGCGTAACGCCTTGGAAGCACTCGACAGTCCTCTTCCGAAGTGTTCCCTTCGTAGATTGGGACATTGGACGCACACTTAAGTTTAGTGGAAGAAAGAGTATTTCACACTCCGCAACGCGGTTCAAGCGCCAGGTAGGCGGGAGCCTTAACAGCACAGAAAATCTATATTCGGCGGGAAAAAGCTGAATCAACAAGACAAGTAAGGTAGTTGCCAAGCGAGGAAGCAGGAAGACAGTAGTGAAGGGAAGGTGATAGTGCTGGTGGTCGGCGGGGTGTTATCAGCGCGCCAGCCCACGTCGGCGCCGGAAGTGTTGCTTGCTTGCGCGGGAATAGCGCGAGTAATGTGCGCGGTGCCACGTCGCGACAGCTTCCGCTCGTCGCCTCCGGCAGTCCCTCTACGTCGTACCATCAGCTCTAGCTAGACCTTGCCGACTAGTATCTCATAAATTGACATACGGAAAAAATCTGATTGTAATCTATTTTGTCCAAATTTAATTTCCAATTTTTCGCAGCTTGTAATGTTGCTCGTTACAGTATCTTTAAGGCGGTTGTTCGCGTTAAACTGAGTACTTGAAAGCCCTGCCTTAGGTTCGGATTCACCCCTTTTGCAGAAATCCTTCGTTTCCGCGTCGTAACTTCAGTCATATTAATCACCGACAATGTGAGATATAATTAATTTTTTAAAAGTGTTTAAAGGTTTGTACGTAATTAGATGCAAACTTATTAAACGACTACTAAATTGTATATTTTCTATAATGCCAGTGTATTAGTTAAAATATTTACGGGTATAAACTATTCACGACAAAGGGAATTTTTTTAATGTGCTCTCAGATGTTAACTTTTAAGAGCTATGAAATGTACATACTGTGTTTTAGTCACATGGAAATTTTTATATTAACAATTGGCTAAATTATACAAAAAAAAACAACCGTTTAGTCTAGGTGCAGCGACATTTTTCAGACTTAGATTTAAAAGCTTTCACTTTACCGTTAACAGCCTGTACCATCATATACAGTAGAATCTGTTCGGCCTCTTCATTTTTCGGGCAAAAACCTCTACGTGTGATGGAATGTTTTTATCTCAGTATAACGAATATTTTCTCCCACTTTCGTGTCTCACTTCTACAGGTGGAATGCACGAACTTATTTCCCCTGTGTGTAGAAAGGTTCGCGGTGTTACTTCAGAAGTATCTCTATGGAATATACTGAAATGATTGGGACGTAACCTTCTTGGGGCAAACAAACTTTCTTATATCTACAGTACACAATTTAGCTACATTCAAGCCGCCAAAAATTAAATTTGTACAGTACATACAGCTGCATATATGGTATAAAGTATCTGGGAAACCTAGATTTATGGAAAACGGCCCCCTTGTAATTCGTTACAAACACGTCACTGTATATAAATACCATTGCTAGGAATTTAAACACAGATGAAACGCAGAAAAAAATTCGTATGAAATACTCCTAATACGTACTCGCTAGACATTCATATAAACGCTCAGTACTTTCGGGCTGTATTGATCGATATTACGAGGAATTTTTCTTCTAGAGGTTTCCGAATCGTTGACTAAGACAAGGGTCAAACATTACAGTTATTGCCGCAGGAAAAAAACAGCCCACACGACTACCTAAACCTATAACCAGTCACATGCAATAAAACATGCTATTTGCATCTCAAGGTATTCATACGCTCTATCCAACTGTACGCAATACAATCCGAGAAAATGGAAAATCCTGAAGACACAAAAGTACGATAATCTCATAAGAGAAAATCGCTCTTCATTCAAATCACCAGGTAGTTACGGAAATAACCAACCAACTTCTCGACCTGCCGCAAATGTGAAATCACGCAAGTTTGGCAACACTGTGCCTCGATGTGGCATCCGTTGCAGTCGTGGCACAGTTGTAGTTGAACCTCGCACGCAAATGGAGTTGATGAAGCAGCGTGACGTGAGTGGGCGGGTTGCCTATGACGGGCGGCTGTGGAAAGACGACGGGCGTCCTCGCTGCGCATGCGCCACTACACTGCACGATTACACACGCCTGCTGTCGGCCACTTTCTCAGGATCTACTTTTTCATTTTGTATCTTAATTTTTCCTTGAATTAAAATTCTGTTTTTGGCTCCATCATCTAAGGTCGAATGTTGCTATCTGCCACCCAACCTGACAATATCCTGGATATTGAGAAAGGGGTGCAATATTGCGAGTATGGGAACTTTCACCTCTTAAGTAGCTAAATTTCGTCTGAAAGGTAATATTGTTGCACAAACACAACCCACAAGACCAATGCCGACTGAATTGCTTCATGTGTCTAAGTAGTTGTCAAGACGAGGTTTGTGTTTTGAAATGCACCTCGAACTCTGATAAGCCAGGCAGTTGTCCTTTTCAGGAGCGACAAGGAAGAAAAGGACACCAACTTTACAAGTCACTCTCCTGGTTGGATTCAGCTACTAGAACACATACCTGCACTGGTTTGTACTAGCAAGATTCAACTCACAAAATTCAACTCTATCTGCAGGTCTATTTTCTAAGAGTCCTTCAGCCAATCAGGGCCATGAAACCACAAGGCACTGTTCACCAACTGGTCTGGAAGTGAACTCCTTGATGCCAAATCTGCTGAGTTGTGTGCAAATGGCACCTATCGCCATGCACTTGGAGCCACTAATGTTTGAACTTCTGACACGGTTTGCCACTAATTACTTGAACTGAATGAGGAGAGGACTTGGCTACTATAGTACAGTGGTAGAATCTGTCCACATGAAGAGAGCAACATATGCTATAATGTTCACATACAATGTGTTTACAAAGCTCCATAACCTGGCCAACAAGGACCCAGAAAGCTCGAGTATTGAAATGTTTTTAGAGTTGCAACCTTGGATTTCGACATTACCAAGTGTACTGAAACCATACCTTTAGCATCTACTGCCCTAACAAGTACAGCAGCATACGCCTTCTTGGAGGCATCGCAAAAGCCATGAAACTGAATACTTTAAAAATCAATGGTTCAGACATACCTAGGAATTCTTACATTGGCTAGCAACCCTTTAATATGCAGCAATTTGTCAACAATGTTGCTAGGAACAGGTTAATCCAAATCCAGCCCTAATGTTAAAAGCATCTGAAGCAGCACCTTTACCCAGACAACCACTGGGGACACCAAACTACATGGATCAAACAGCCTAGCAATTATTGACAATGTCTCGCTTTGTTATGGGAAGATCAGGAACACTACTTGGTAGGTGACCAGTGCACACCCAGTACCTTCAGGACAGGGCTGAAGTCTCCATCAAAGCTGCGCAGCACCTCCCGTTGCTCTGCAGAGACACTGTCTAGAAGACCATTTCCGTAGCTCAAAGCCACTCAATGCGAGGAGGGATAAAAGCTCTACCTTGAGAGTTTGGGCTGCTTAAAGTGATGCTGCTGTTCCACTAACAATATCGTCAACAAATATGTCGTGCTGAAACACTTGTGCTGTTCTCGGATACATATGCCTTTCTTCGTGAGTCAGCTGTTGCACAGTTCTGATTGCCTGGCATGGAGAGGAGGCCAGTCCATAGGTAATGGTGTTAAATTGATAAATCTGAATGTTATCATGGGAATTTCGCCACAATATGCACTGATGTACCACCAGATTCTCATTCACCTACAATACTGCAGACATTTTGTAGATATCTGCCGTGAAAACGACAGATAAAACACTAAAATTAAGGATTATTTCAGGTAGGTCCTTCTGAAGTTTGGGACTAGTACGTCGTTCAGTGTGACCGTTAGCTGTCTTTCTGAGTCATCAAATACATGTACCTTGGTTGTTGAACTTATCCCTCCCCATGCAGTGTAAGAGACAATGTACATTGGCAAAACACTGGGCTTCTGAAAATCAGAGTCTCCATTGTGCCTGTAACTTTGGTATTTTGGTACGCTCATCAATGGTGTCATGTGACTCAGTTCCTCATACTCTTCCATGAAGGTCTTGTACTCACAAGCCAATTTTGGAATGTGCAAGATTTTGCTTAAAGATGTTTGAGTTTGGTGAAGGCCTCCTGTAGTATCCATATTCAAGAGCAGACTGTCTAAATGGCAGGCGAAGAATGTACCTACCATCTTGTGCCCTGGTCTGGGTTGTGACAAAATAGTCTTCACATTGTTTGTCATGTGACATTAACGGGACCTCTTCCCACTCTCTCGAAACCTTCTGAGCTCCATGTCAAAGTTCGTACAAGAAATTACACAGGTGTTATTTGCACATGGTCACAGGGGGCCTTAAGAGTCACCACCCAACCAAAGATTGAATGGAATGCGTGAGGCTCACCGGTGATTTTGGCACCAGTCATAGCTTCGCTAGGTCAGCTGAAAACTCGTATTAACTGGCCCAGGAACGCGAATGAGGGGTCTGCCAGTTTCAAGTCTGCAAGGCGTGCCATACTCTCTAAAGCAGTTGTTGAAGATGGCATAGGATGTTCGTAAGAACAATAACTCTTTCATCAAACTATTTTCCCGGCAGCCAACTGGCCTTATTGAACAGGACACTACCTTTAGCACCATAAAGGTGTTTGCCAAACACCTGCAACTTCTGCTTGACGGTGACTTGGCAAACACATGTGCACATCCACTATTCAGTGATGAAGTCTGCGAGGCACCATCTAGCAACACTTAGTCTGGAAGTTTCTACTCCGATCACGCACACAATATGTTGCTTTTCATTATGGGAAGAGTGAAGCTCTTGCACTACATCTTCGGACCATAATTTTGTTTAGTGAAATGAAGCAATGAATAATGTTTACAATTGTACATTCTACACAAATTTCGACACATTCGTGCAGTGTGACCTCCCTTTAGGCAATTAAAACAAGTTTTTGCGCCTTCACCAGTTGCACCCTGTCATCTGTAGATGTCAAAAACTTATCAGGTTTGAAAATTAAATGGGGTTGGTCACACACAACACACTGTTCATCCTTTTCCACTGCCACTAATGTAGTGCCTCGCCAAGATTGTGATTTCAGTCCTGTCTTAGTACAAGACGGCTGTGCTTTAAACTGAATTTTGCTTGGTTGACCATATTGCGATGCCAAACCATGAACAGAGAGCTGCTGAACACTTTCATGTGCTGTTGCCCGACGCTCGAGGAAGGATAGCAATTGCTCACATGTTGGTCCACAGTAAGCTCGAATGCTAAGCAAGTGTAATTGTAATTTTTGAACATTTTTTAGGGACTCTTCTTGATGTACTATTGACGTAAACGGATCTTTCTTTTAAGTTTATATCTTCTAAATTGGCTTCAAGAATAGAATTTCATTAACTTTTATTTCTCTAAACCAAATTCTCACTGCTTTCAAACTAGGCAACAGCCTTAAGAGTACATTGAACCGATGTCTTGCTTTACCATAAACGGGAGGTTGATTGCGTCGGGAATGGCTACACTACAGTGTCAAAGCATGAGCATTAGCATTAGCTGCGAAGTTACTTGCGCCAAGAGTTAACGCGGTGAAGATAAAGGCTTCCGCTTGCCGAACGGCGCAATACAGTCCTCGTAACTGGAGCGTTATCATCTTCGTATTTCCTTCTGAGAGAGTTGCTAGTTCTCTCTGGCAACCGCAGTCTTTTCCGCACACTGTTTTAGACATTTCCTGTGGAAGACTGGCAGCTATCGACATTTATTTTGTCGCGCTGAGCAGAATTATTTCTGTATTATCGTTATCCTAAAACATTGAAGTAAGTTAAAATTACCCCTTGCTTGCTCTACTAATACTAAGGGGCCTCCCTAGTTTCATTCGGGTCTTGCAAGCAGTTGTCTATTATAATTTTTAAAACTAAAGAATATTTCAATGTAAATCTAATGTGGTCGTTGAAAAGTCAGGGAGAATTGCTGCGAGTAGCCCGTTTATGATATTTAGAATTCTTCATTAAAACTAGTGTTTTAAAATTGTAACGAAAATGCCGTATCTTTTCTGAACAGATTGCTTTATTAAAGCCCTATAGTCACTGCTTGAACGCCGTAGGAAACAATGCACGCGAAGCTTGTTTATGCTATTTCCCATCGCCGTCGCGATGTTTACTTGGTCGGACTGCGTACTGTGAATCGGGTCGAAAGCGAAGCGGTGCCAGGTGGAGTGGACATGAAATATGGAGTATTTCCAGTTCCACATATTCCACTTTCACTTTGTAACTTGACTGAATAGACCCATTCAACTTTCCTCGATAATGTTGTGGATGGTCGACACTTCAAACTCTGAAGTATATGAATGACTGTGGATAAGATACCTGCATTAAAAAAATTTACTCGTTACTACATTCGTATGCCCTGCGTGTGTTAAAAGTATACTTGTAAACTAGTGCAAAGTCCTTTCCCAAGGACAACCCTTTTAGAGGTGAAGCAAAACCAGTCAAGATAACTTTTTAAATATTGTTTCTTTAAGCAATTTACAGAAACATTCGGTAATGTAGAGGAACAAGATGAAACTTATACTAGAAAAAAACCGACAGCACAGTATCAAAAACGCTAAACGCAGTAAACGGTAATTCGCCTGAGACTCGTGTGAATAATTCGCCCCAAAATAATTAAAATAGTTAATCTGACATGCCATCTATCCTCTGCGGACTTACACTTTACTGTTTAGGAAGACCCCAAGTTACTAAAATCAGCAGAACATAGAGAACAGAAGGGTGAACATTTACGGTCGGTTTGCTAGTCTCGCGCCAGAATTAACTGTCACAATATATACCAACCAAAAAAATAACTTGATTGGAAACTGGAATTCAAGATCAAGAGGGGAATTTTCCACAAACTATAAGACCTGGAAACACATTCCCAACACTTGTATATTGGATATTCATACATTACACTTGGTCACAAAATATTTCGTTATTATATCTTGGGAAAACTCCCATATAAGTTGGATTACACTGGTTATATTAAACTACTCTCGACCAACTTTCTTAAAATTTAACTTTGGAATACTCTAAAAGACCTCTATATTAAGAGCCTCCCAAATGCCGAATGAATCCGCGAAATTTCCGGCGTCTACAGATGAGTAAGACTGAAAAATAATTTGCGCTTTGTTAGAAATACTACTGCAAGTAAATTATGTTCACAGTAAACTGAGCACTCCTGAAAGCCTTGCTCGAGATCTATTTTTATGCACATGGTGTATTATTCCACCATAATAAAATTAACATTGCCATGGGCCTGCTGACTTTATCCACGCGAGTAATTTCAAACTGAAATTATTATAAAAGTAAATATCTTACAAATTGGTTAATTCTACACATTTTGTAGCTTTAAAAAACAAAGCAAAAGAGGCAATTTTAGTATTCACAAATGTTCCCACTTTTTAAGACAAGACTATTTTTTCCTGTTCGTCGTTGGAGGCCAATGGCAATGTTAATTTTACATATCGCGGGTGGATGCACAGTATGCATACAAGTAGATCTTAAGCAGAGCTTTCAAGAGTGCTCAGTTTACAGTGAGAAATCTATATAAACGCCGTAGTGGGCTGGAAAGTTAACGCGGCGTTGTGTGTGGAGTGCGAGTGCGCGGAGGACGCGCGAACTGCAGCAGTCAGTTCGGAGCGTCGTAAACACGACTCAGCTGCGTGGACGACGGAAGCGGCCGGTGTTGCGGCGTGGCGAGGTGAACAAACCCCAGTGTTTGTGCGTTCTCTGGCCGCCAGANCCTCCGGTCTACACCACGCTGTGTGGCTGGACGGGCGCCACGCGCAGCACGTGGGGTTAGGCCATTTACCGCGCGTCCTCGCGTCTCTTCTATTCCTAGCGTACCTAGGCGCCGTCGCTCTTCCACTCCCTCTCCCCTTGTGTGCCACATGAACTCTCGGACAGCGATTGTTTTGCCTCGGAGACGTAGTAACGAAACACAAAGCGGTTACGAACTGCACTGCGGTGAGCGGTTTTCACAACTCAGCGACGCGACGAGCTTCAGCTGGCTGGCGACGGGCGTCAGATTCAGAAGGTACTTAGAAACGATCTGTCAATAAAACGTGTTCCTCGTCGTTAGCGACAGGGAATAAGAATAATAAAATTTCTGTACTTCATAATAAATAAACTGGCGAAAAGCTGACATAAAGAACAAATTAAAATGTACATAAACGGTTTGCAGTGATTAGTTAAAAAATATATGGTTTTTTTTCAACCCCCAGAAAAAAAAATGTTTTCCGATGCCTGAAAAGTAGTTCATGTTCTAAAACATAATTTCGAGTTTTAATATAATATTTTTATTAAAGAAAAGTGTATATCACAAAAAATCATTTTACTAACAATAATGTCCAAAAAATTACTGGATTTCATTAGTTTTTTAGAATTTCATTTAGTTTCCTTGATGGATAACAGATGGCAGCATGGCCTGTGTCGCCGGCGGCAGAACATCCTCTATTGTGAAGAGACTCAAATAACGTTCATCGCATCGCATCGCGCCGCTCTTGTGAAAACCGCTGCAAGAGTTTCGTTAAACTTGAGCATATCGAAATTTACGTCGCACAACAAACTTACTGAAAATGGTTAACTAAATTTTATTTAGTTTGCCTAATTGTGTCCAGGCAGACAGACGTACACACCTACCTAAAATTATAGCTTAATTTTTAAAAAAGGCACTAAATGTGTGCGACAACATCGTTATCCATTTTAAATTTGTGGTTGATAAATTTAGCTAACAGAGCGCGACATCGCTGTTAGCGAGAAAAGTAAATACCTACGCGACGTCTGTTGTCTGTAAGTGAACTCTTGCTGTCTGCAACCACCGAATGGTTCAAAGTGTTTCACATCGTATTGGAGTGTATGGTGTCAATTTCTTGGTCAAATAGCTTAACGTAAATTACTTGCAGTGTGTAATATCAGTTCTCCACAGACAATCGTACTCGTGAATAACTCAAGACAGTTGCGATGTTGACCGTACGTCATCAAACGTTATTGCGGTGCAATAACGAAACACGAGGTGTTCATACTCAGCTCACTTCGGGGTGCGCTAGACCCCGACAAAATCACTTCTCAAGGAACAGAATCTTGTGATCTCTGTTCGCCGCTCTGGTGTAGTGAAAATCAAATGAGAGAATAAGCTCCGCGCAGCTTCATGGACGGGGTTGTAGGGGAGGGTCCTTCCGGTCGCTCTCCTCTGGAGGGAGGGGAAACCACGTGACAGTGCTGGCGCTACACATACCAAACTGATAACATCGCTCTCATCTACCGCGATGTTAGTCTATTCGCGGTTTCTTCGCACTTTTTGAATAAAACTTCTGAAAAATCACCCCATGTAGGACGTGTCTGGTTGTTTCCCAAACATGTCTGGTATCACAAACGTTTCATTCTTTTTCTAACACAAAGTTGCCTACTTTTTGTTGGAATTACACTTTACGTAGATTTTGGATATAAATTTTAATATTTAGACACACAATGAATATGAATGAAAACGTGGAGAAAATAGGCTTGTTGGCAGTGCCTAGTAAGAAATAGTTCTTGTGGAGAATATTATTACATTGAACGCGCACGAATGCGGTGCTTTTTTCCCTGTGGTGTAATTTTCTACTCTGTTAAGCTTTGTTTGCAGGAGACAAGAGGAATATCATGGAAGTAGAACTTTTAGCAGGGCTTCAGAAAGTTGGAGGTAACCAAGAATAGACTATAATTACCGAGCCGCGTAAAGTTTCTTCGACAGGTAATGCGCATGCGCATGCGCGGAGCAGCTCTCGCCCAATGATTCTCTACCGTTGTCACTTCTGAACCCTCCACCCCTCCGTGCAGTGGCAATGGACTCTCCTGACTCGTCCGACGCGTTTTGATTACTGCGCATTATTTCCTCCTTTAGATTTCATTAAACACTATTAACGTGACCAAGAGTTTGTAATACATGTAGCAGGGCATTTTTCTAATGTGCTTTATAATAAAATGTATGTTGATTTCCAGATGTGACAGCACTGTAAATACCAAGCCCATGCTATTGAAACATTTACAAGAGTACACACAATAAATACCGGGACGTAGATCAAAATCATTACAATTTAATTGTAAGTTAACAGGCACTAGCAGAAAATTTTTGTGATTATATTTGTTTGAAAATAATTAATTTGAATGAATGGTATGCTGCAATGTTTCTTGTTAAAGGAGTTCAGAAAACTCATTGTATGTGTAATGTAAATTTTCAATGTCGGTTGTGTAAAAACCATGACTTTTTGCAGTACACTTGGCCAAAGGAGCTTAAAGTCCTGCTAAAAGTAGGACGCCTGGCCACTCTGCATAATGTTTGAAGAATAAATAAGAATCTTGGTAAAATGAACCAAACTCGTGTTTACTTATTATAAAGGACGGAAATTTTGTGCTAAAGAGCTTTTTGACGGAGAAGTAAGTTTTGTCAAAACAATTCTTTAAATAAGTTTTAGTGTGCAGTATATTTCAAAGCACCGCAAAATATGTTTTGTAATGTACGTTCCAGTGACATGGCGGGGTTACTTGTTATAACGGTCCCACTTGGCCGTCTATTGTGGGCCTGGATTGCTGATTCATAGTAGGAATGGAAAATATCCGTGTATTCACGAGGTGTGATACTGGTTTCCCGACGTGATTTGGAGGGATAAAGGTGAGATAGCTGCGCTAGGACCCAGACAGCGCGTGGTTCATTTACTTAACAGCAATGTACCATCTTCACTGCGACTTTGTTTTACAGTTGAAATCCGTAATACTGTAGATGCTCTTGCAGCAGCAGTATTGTCTGAGGGTCTACCCGCATGTTTTTCTGTGTTCATGTATCTGCCTGTCTCTTTCTGTGCGCCTGTGCGCGCGCCTCGTCTGATGGCTAGCAGGGGTTCGGCTGACAGCACGCAGCGCAGGCAGGCCCAGCAGCGCGTGTGTAGGAGGTTCCGTCGTGCCGTATGGCCGGAAGTACGTGCCGCTGGAGGCGCTCCGGAGAAGGCCCGGCCCGACTGCCTGCAGGCTGACTCAGTCGCATCTCGCACAGCGACACCCGGTCCTCGCCTGTCCCTTTCCTCACGTTTTCAAATGTCTGCTTTAAAAAGTACTTAAAATGGTTTTGTTTTTTATAACTATAATTTCGCTGTATGACTGTTTGCGATTTTTTATAGAGAACTGTAAACCTTAGCAGACTGTTCTTCCTAGTCTCTATAAAATAAGTGACTCGGGAACGGACAACTTAAATCTCGCATGTATCGATAGGCCCGCCCGCCTTGAATTATTTTCCGCGTTTGAGGCTGAGAAACGAGTGCGATAAGGGCGACACTGCCACGCGCATAAAGTGTTCCATCGCCGCTAAGAGCAAGTTTTTGAACTGCTTGCAGTGTTCTGGCCTCACTGCGTGTACACGTGGGACATTCTGTAGTGATCCTATTTTTTTTTATTAATTAAAAGTTTATAGGAAAATTTAATGCATGGCCCTTGAGTAGTTTTGTATATTTGATGGGTATATTTTTAGCTACAGCAGTTTTTAGCAGTTTTGGAGTACTTTGAAAATGGTGTTTCTAATGTGCGTGACATCTTGAAAGCACTAGACAGCCCTCGTCTGAAATGTCCTCTTCGTTTTTGAGCACATAGGACGCACGTTTAGTAGTAGAACGCGTATTTCACTCGCTCTGCAACGCAATGAAAGCGCCAGTTAGGCGGGAGCCCTAACAGAAGAGCTGCTGGCTGTATTGAGCGTTGTGCACGTACTTTTTTTATTTTAACCTTCCTTATATAGAGGGCGAGAGCAGTGGCTTCGTGCAGTTTTCGCGAATTCAGGGTTTTCGCACAGCAACGCAGCAAATAACGGCCGGTAGGTCGGCGAGAAGGCTAGTATGGTTTGAACTTGGAGAGCATGAGACGCCGACTGGCGCGAGACAGTTTATTTGGACTGCAATTTTCCGTTAAAACGCAATCACTTTTTTTTACCAAGGCAGGTTTTTACACCCATGGCTTTTTTAAAAAAAGTGTACATTCTTTACAACTCTTTTAATAAGCTTTCTTTTCAATGTTTCTGCTTACGTAATTTTAAAACTTGTTTATACACAAAAATAATTGGACCATTTTAAGTTTTCGTGATTCATAAGTTTTTCAGTCCCTTCAGAAACTTCTTAACAGAGCTGCACGTAACAAATATTGCACCTGACCTACAAAAATAAGATAATTCTTAAGATCGTCGAAAATAAGGAAATTCTTGCATAATTTGCATTTTTGGCTGCCGATAATTTTTTAGAAATTAAAATAAACCGTCAAATGAATTAAGATATGATTTTCAGATACCCTTTTTAAATTTTCTGCAAATAATTTGGTTTATTTTATCTGTACATTACAAAAACTGTAAAAAAAAAACCATGCAGCCTAAAATTTTATCCGAGAATAAGGTTGCCGGACAATGCCTAAAAGTTGAACAATATAAGACTCAAATATAAAATAACACGTTTTGCCGTGGCCAATACCCTTGCAGGTCTTGGCGCAAAGCCATTAGCATTTGGCACAATCTGGAGCCGCAAGACCGTAAGATCACTGTCAAATTTGATTTTCGAAGGATGTAATCAAAATCTATTAGAACCCTTACTATAAGTATTTTTCACTGAACATTTTCAAGCGTTACTTTCTCTGCTGGATTTGCTTATGTGCCCTGTTTTATTGGACTCATTCAGGTCTTTGGAGCACTGCGTGGCTATCTTGAACCTGCATAGGGGAGGACTTGCGTTAGTCCTAGGCAAATGCTGGGGTGGTTCCTTACTTACAAGACATCGGCAATTCCTTCCCGTTTCTGTTTCTCAGAGCGAACTGGAAAGTTGAGAACGTGGTCGTTGCGTACGTATCAGAGCCATGAGCTTGCCGGCGTTGCATTCTCTAGATGGGGAAGAGATGCGGCGACGACAGAGCTGCTAGGCTGCAGTGCTGAGTCGGCTTCTGGCGTTTGTGCCTGCTCATCTGCACGTGGCGATAAGCTGGCGAAACAGTAACGTGGTCACTTTGACCGCCGTGGCGTGTACGGACATGTCCTATACATAATGTATGCATGTGAAGGACTCTGCCTACCAAGCTTGTAGACACACAGCTAAAATGGGTTATCTATACTAAATACATTCCTTCTCAACGCATACATTTTAAAGATAGCTCGTTTCAAAGAAAAATTATGTTACACGACGCTAGATGGGCGTATCAGAGTTCGTGAGTGATGGTCTTAATAAAATTAAAATAACTAAACTTGATTTAAATTTATTAACACAGTTTATTATGTACAGCATTAATCCCCACTTTTTTTTTTATTTCTGCGAGCACAATATTCAGTGTATATCTCAATCCTTATTTCCTTCTCAATGTCTCCGTTTGGTTATAGTGAATTAACTCACATTCACCATTACCACATGTCCAGTTTGTCTGTTGCAATGTCTTAACACTCGCGCATCCAGTCCAGTAGTTCAGTCTGCTAGTCACACCCTTCACTGCAACGATGTTCGCAGTCGCAGATTTTCCTCCCGCTGGTCACTTCTCTGGCCACTAGTTTCTCTTACTTCTCTGGCCACTAGTTTCTCTTCTCGTTAGTCTTTCGCTCAAGGTCGCGCAACCTCAAACTCGACCCCGAAACGCTTTTGTAGAATCAACCGCGAAGATCTAGAATATTCTACGCACCTAGAGTCACGCAGAGATAAGGATGATCAAAACCATTACATTCTTCAGATAAATGCATAAATTCAATCTGCTGAAGGTCAGGAGCATGCGAGCCGCAAAAGGCTTATCACGGCACCAGGCGGAAGAATTGCGCGGCGGAACGCTTGTAATTAAATACCCTGAACGGTTACCACTCTCCTGTCATTCAAACATCGCTTAGTGACTCGCCCGCCACCCGCTATCAGATTACTACAGTCATTCTCTTCCTCCCGCGGGTTACAAAGCAGCGACCGCGTTTCAGTGTGTATGGTCCCGTTAAAAAAGTAAACATCCCCCCCCCCTAAAACATTGAAATAAATTTTGAAAAAAATATTAAACAAAAAAAAGTTGGCACGATTTTTAAACTCGCCAGTATTTCTTGAGAAATATCACACTTTTTTTAAAATGGTTATCTTTAAAATTTATCCATTGATTCCTAATTTTAAACACTATGCATTCCGTTAATATTGACTCGCAATTTTAAACACTACGAATTCGTTTAACACTGATCCGCAATTTTAAACACTATAAAACTCTAGGTTTGGTAGACTGACGCATACGTGTGTAGAAGTTTCGTAGAAAACGCGCCATTAAGAAAATTTTGTTATATTGTAGTGGTGTCTAAAACATACGTGCTCAGGCAAATTCAAAGTTCTCATCTAGTCTATTTTTTGGGGACGTGTACAATGGCTGAAACGGGTGTTTTCAGAATTTTAGTTGCTAAATTTTTTTCTATGGAAATTTAAGAGCTGTCTTTTAGAAACGCATTATACTTTTATATTATTGACTTGTCATAAAAAAACAGTGCCGCACGCCAAAGCAGCTGCAGGCAGGCAGGTGGAACCCGTGAGTGAGGCTAGCTGTCACAATTTTCAGACCGGAAAAAGTAAAAGTTTCCAATTAATAATTAATGCGGCTTGTCAGTATTACACTTTTAATGAGAGACAAAATTTGAAGTCAAAATAGAATATAAACCTTTCCCGCAGGTAAACCAAGTTTAAGATTCCAAACAAAAAACAACGCGACACTCTTGACTTAGATACACTTAAGCTGAAACAAACCTTTTTTGAAGTAACTGTCTAAAATTTGTACGAATAATTATTTATAGTGAAAATGTTTATTAACGTCAAAACTTCCATAAATGTTATTTTAAAATAATTAATAGTTTTTCATTGTAACAACTATTAAATATCAAAATAGTGGGGGTGGGGACAATTGGCTTTTGGACAGCTATAACAGGTGTCCACCCACAAGGAAAACCGGAAAAGTCAGGAAATTTTCACAAGGAAATATGAAAAATTGCTACTCTGCAAGACTTGCATTTTAAGATTTTAATTTGCTGGTTTGTGAACTAGCAACAATGCCTTTGCAAAGTGACATGCGGCCTATACGTACAAAATAAAGTATTTGTGTCTTGTAATGGGCACTCGTGTGAAGTCAATAGCGTGTATCGCGAGAAATATCGATGGACTGAACCAAATTTCGGCTGTTTGCTTAAGTCTGTTTCAGTGAAATTTAATGCAGCTTCATTAACTCCATATTTGTCCTGTCAACGATGAAAAAATAAGGTATTGTATTTCAGTATTCCTGAAATTAAGGTCAGGGAAATGGTAAATGGCTGGAGAACAGGCAAAAGTCGGAGAATTCGAAAATTGAATTTCAATGAACAACCTGTAACAGGTTAGTCAATTAACTCATACTCATCATTAATACAAGTCTGTCTGTTGCCATCATTCATAATGTATTTCACTAGCACATATAGTCCAACCTGCCAGCCGTGCCTTCATTGCTTGATACTCTGTCTGATTTCCTTTCCGCTGGTCACTTTTCTCGCTCACATCACATTGACTTGCCGCCGCCGCTACATAGAACTGCTGTCCTTCACTTGCACTCGCTGGCGCGGGATGCGCAGCAAAGAGCCCGCAGCAGAACGTAGTTTCGTCCGGACGATGGCCGTAGTCCACGGTGGCGATGCTCGGCTCCACAACTACGTCCGCGGCTAGCTCGTCCACATTCTGGCCCGATATGGTCTTCCCTCCGCTTATCACTTACCCGCCTGCTGTACGCCGATGGCGTNTTTCTCTGACACCATCACGTGCGTTGTTGCCATTCGTCGTGAGTCGGCGTGATCCTGCTGTGGGAGGCTTTGCTCACTCGTCGCCCGGTACCTTGCTAGTCACCTTTATCATTATCATTATTACTATTATTGTTATTTTTGTTATTAAATTAAGATCTGTAGATCTAGTCAAGAGTGAAGCTCTTGTAGAATAGTCCATTCACTACTACTTCTAATATTTCTGAAGTTCTGCTTTCAGCATATTCCTCCGCCACATGCAAACACAGCTTAACTAGTCTAGAAAATTACACACTATTCGTGCGCATCCAGTGTAATAATTTGCATTGTAACTATTTCTTAAGAGGTATTACCAACACTTTATTTTCTTTCTTTATTTGTTCGTATTAATTATAATTGAAATAATGTAATGAATATATAGAATATGTAACTTGTGTTAACAAAGTATCTTTTAATTGTATAAAAGTTTTTGATGAGAGATCTAGGAAACAACCAAGAAGTCATACATGGGATCATTTTTCAAAGGTTCAATTTTAAATGCGAGAATCAACCGTGAATAATAACGGATGTTATACGCTTAAATGTCTTCCGTATTGCGGTAGAGGTGTCGCCTAACCCGGCCGGCACCGCAACTTGCTCCCTACTCCAAAGTCCGTACATCCAGCTTGCTGAGCCTGAGTTTTGGCTCGGAGGTAACGAAAATGGCGATTGCGTTGCTGGTACTACGATGCGAATTGACGGTCGTGCGCTGTTTATTGTACACACATTGTTCTATAATCTATTCGCGGCATTTTCACACTTTTAAAGTCAAACTTTTGAAAAATCATCCCATGTATGACGTGTTGGTTGATTCCCAATTACATCGTGTATCAAAAGAATTTTATATTTCTGTTAAGTATTTTATTATTTTTTTGTTAAATAGAAATTTTATCTAATTTTCATTTCATTTATAGCAAATATGAATAAACACGGGGAGAAAATAGGTGTGTTGGTATTGCGTAGTAATAAATAGTTCTCAGGCAAAATTTTATTAATGTGAGTGCGCACGGATGCGGTGCATTGTCCCTTTCGTGTAAATTTCTGCTCTTAAGATTTGCTTGTATGAGATGGAGGAATAGCCTGAAAGTAGAACTTCAGCAGGACTTAAGGAAAGCTGGAAGTTACCGTAAATTGTTTATAACGAAAACAGAAGTGTTCTGTGTGAAGGTTACGGAGAACGCGTAGTTCAAAGAAAGCTAGTGTATCTTATTTTAAAAGTGATGTATTTGGAAAAAATAACAGGTTACTAACATAACCTAGTATTTGTAGGCCCGGGTATAGGCAGTAGGCCCTAGTTAACTTTTTTCGTACCAGCTATTTTTCTTATTCTTCCACTTTTTAAAATAAATTTTGCAATGTAAGTAATAAACACTGTATATGGGTAATAACCACAGTGTATATGGGTGATACACGAGGAGTTGCCGCCACCACAGGGCTTATATCTTAATTCATTTGGAGCAAAATGTCATATGGGGGTCCTATTGCCAATATTTACAGAGTAATTAGACTATCAGTATACCCACCCTACAGTGGAAAGGAGTTTAGAACACATTTTCAGCATCAATGTGTGGTGTCCTGTCCTACACGATCGGCCTCTGCATGATCAGCTGACAGGCTATTCATTTTCCCGGACGCTTGACTGGTGTAATGTATCTGCAATTATTGCAAGAACTGCCGCGGTTACTTTAGGATATTCCGTTAGCAGTGAGACGTCGTATGATCTTCCAGCACGATGGTGCACCTCCTCACTTCCACCGTGCTGTGGTTGAACACTTAAATGTAAATTTCACTGAGAGATAGATGACGAGGTTGTTTTCATCCCTTGCCTCCTCGATCGCCAGATAAATCACCACTAGATTTCTGCGTATGGGGATTCATGAAGGATATTGTTTACCAAAGGACTGCACAAACAAGCGAGGAACTACTTGCTCTCATGCATGCCGATACAGAAATCGCACAGCCGTGTGCAGCTACGTAGAGCAACGCGTGCGGTTCATAAGTGTGCGACCAAGTGTGTGGACGTGGCCGAAACATTTTTGAATGTGAATTGTAAGCTTGTTAGACGAAATTGTGACGCTAAACTGTAACAATACGTTCTGATAATACGTCCCAGTATTTACTCCTGAAAGGGTTATTTTGTCATTTTTTTAAAATGGTTCTAATTGGGAATAGAACCCACACTTGACATTTTGCTCCAAATAATGCAAGGAATAGGCCGTGTGAGATGCGATAACTCCTCGTGAATCATTCTGTATTTCACCGGACTCTAAAGCTGACGTCCAAGGCTACAAAAAAATATAAGATTATTATTCGAAGTGAAAGGGCTTCAAAAAGGGTTCATTTTACCGTGAATAGCCCATACCAATACAGTCGTTACTTCTGTGAAGACAATTTGCGGAGTGCAATGCACTCCGCAGATTAATTAATAAATTTAAGATATAATTCTAACTGTTTTTGTATATTTGTGTATTCAAATGCATGCATATTTACTGTACTTCGGTGGTAGAAAAGGCAAACATTACTTATCTGCGCCAGCAGAAAATAGACAAAACGAACCAATACATACAGTAAAATTGCTTGAAACTCTAACTCAGTTAGGTGTTTGAAACTTAAAGATTTTAATTAAATGTAGACTTATTTTTAATTTCGCTTTTCAGGAATATTCTACTGACTGGCGAACAAATAAGTTAATAAACATCGATAGTATAATCAACCTCTGCAAACTATATTTTCGCACAATTGTCTCGCTTACTGGTTTTTAATGTAAATGCGTAGTTTTATATAAAATTATGCAATTACAGTGAAACTATTTCATTTGTGTTAAATTGCTTTTTGCTGGTAGCACTGGATACAAAACAAAATATGTATACAAACTGAGTACAAATATGACTTAATTAATTTTTATTACTGACTATCCCCACTAGCTTGTGCAATAATTTCGTATTTATGCAAATACACTTTTAAAGATGTGTAGCTGAAAAAATTAATACATCCACGCTTTGCCCGGGACTTAACCCAGAACATCTAGTACCGTTCGCTGGCGCGCAACAATCTAACCTACAAAACAAAAAATGTCAACATACGTGTTGATGTACCTTTAAAACACTTCTGTTTCAAGTGGTGCGTCGTATGGTTGCAGGATGCGTAGCAAGTTGTTAAACTATACACCTTGTGAACGAGGGGGTTGGGGGGGACGCGACACGCCAAACCCTCAGTCTGCGAGGGTAGTGGGAGGTGAACTGGGAATAGGGAGACCAGCCCTCAACGTTTGACGCTAACAGTAGGAGGTCCTTCGCAGCCCGAGTCTCGCCGAGGGGGTGTTGATCAGAAAATTCGCGCATTGTATCCCAAGTCGTCGGCTCGCCAAGCGAGCAAGAGCGACGCCAGTTCCGTTAACGAGGCAGATGTGGTGGCCCTCCTTCCTTTCCTTCCGCTATCAACCTTCTGCTTCATCTTGTACTGATGACATCTGGAAGAGTGCGTAGGTGTAGCGTCCGTGCGTAACAATAAATATCCGGTTATTTGCACTGAGGAGTACCTTGTTAAATACAGGCGTATAACATTTTTGCAGGACTGTCTTTTGAATGGCATTAAATGTAACCCGTTTATTTAACCGGGTCATGCCGGGTCAGGTTTAACATAGAAAGATTTTTTTTTACGTGGCCAACCACAAGTGGGCTCGCTTTACCACCCCCGCACCTGTGCCATTTCTGGTTAATATAGGGGGTTTAAGTTTTCCTTTTCTTGTTAGTTGCCACTTTATTTTTGCCTTTGGTATGCTATAGGGACCAGCAATTTTTATTTTTAACAGTGTAACGAGATGATAGTCAACTATCTTACTGTGCAGTTCAGCTCTCATGACCAATGACGAGCTTAGCGTGCACGGAACAACTTTAAAGAAAGTCTCCCCACAATCGAGGATTTATACATTTCCCTCCAAGTTCCACGTCCCATGATTTAGCATACTATTCTGTACTGTGTGGTGTGTCTTTCGTAAGTAAATCTACTGGGGGCACGTTTAATATGTAGTTTGGTCAGAAAACAGGATTTCGAACACACTGCAAAGCAGTTAGAGCGCCAGGCGACGTACTATCCTGAGTGCCAGTGCATCCTCTATCTGCGCGGCTGTTGTGTGTGGAAGAGCCTTTTCAGGAGGTGCCGTCCTTTGTGCACGGGGCCACCTCCTGGCTGCCACCCACATTGTTCACAACACGGCGTTATCGCTTCTGCAGTTGGAGTTGCGAACCGATGCAACATGGGCCCACAGCTCTTGACATTCGCTTATCTACTAACGTTCGCGAGTTTTTCTCGTAGTGACAGAGTAAGTTCCAGTTGTAGCATCATAGCGCTCTACCAAAATGGTGTGGTTTGGCATTGTTTGTGTAGGGATAATTACTTACATATCGTAACCTACGTTGCTTGGAAACATTCACGTCCATTCTGTTGCCAAAATTTACTCTTACTGCTTTTCTTGCGCTGCCAAAATTGTGTTTCAATGTATTACACAAACTGTTAGAATATAAAATTTATATTTAAAGGTACATGATTTTATCCATACTTGACATTAAAATTAGCACCGTTTGGATAAACATAGCTCTGATACTATTTAATAAACAATATGTCGATAACGTTGAATCCTTTTACGTCAATGTTAATACTTGCCCTAAGATCGTGGCCCGAAGGGCCTCCAGCATCGTGGGACTACTGCAGCCTGACATTAGTATTGCTCAGGTGTTTTTTTTTTTTAAGTAATTGCGAATCGGAGAGGGCAAAAATAAATTAAAATGTGTAAATTATTCAAACTGAACTGTATCGGTTGTTAATAAGTTATCCACTTTTTACAACACATCACACAATTAAAATTACGCACAAAAATATTAACTCTTAAAATGTAAATTTTCTGTAGTTGTACGCTCTAAATCTGAATCGGCGAGAATTTCGCTATTTCGATCAATTAACAGTATCTGATGGATTCAACAGTCACATCAGCGAATTTAACTGATGAATCGGTGAAAAAATGCCAGTTTCCCTTCCTTCCCTAATAGACATTTTCCACCGATTCATCACATTTTTTCACTGTGAATTCAGTGATGGTTTTTTGACCGATGGATCAGTGAAACAGTGTAAAAATGGCCATTTAACAACGCGTATAAAGTGAATTAACAACGCATTAACTAAAAATCTATACAACATACTTTCTAAAATGTTAAGTCTTTCAAAACACCATTTTACGAGGTAATTGTGAACATTTTTTCATTCCGTTTTTAAGTCTTTAATTTAATTTTCATGTATTCATCACAGCGTTATGTTTGAAGGTTTAAATTGGATATAATGTGGTGAAGAGAATGCACTTAATATGCATTATTCGTTTTTACAATCCTAACAGTACCAATTAAACCAAAAAACGAAAAGTGGCCATACGATTTAAAACTACACGCTTTCAATGAACTATGACATACAGTGGTCTGATGACGTAAGTTTGTCATTTTCTGTCTGTAGAGACGGTGACCGGCATGGTCGAGGTACGTAATAAAGGCCCCATGAAGTTGTTGGNTCGCAGCAGAAGACAGTCGGGCAGACTGCGGGCTGACTCGCGCAGCCTCCATGACTACTGCAAGCCGGCGCCCCGGCCCCTCCATCCTCTAGCAGCCGAATGCGGACGAGTCGCCATGGCAACGCCCCACCCTCCGCTGTGGCCCACGAGGGTAGCGCTCGCACGCTGATCAATACCGCCGCCGCGTCGCTACATCCCCCAGCCAGCTTCTGTCCGCTCGCTCTGCATCAGGCGCCACGCGAGTCCCTGCACGCACACACGCACACCACTGTTACACATGCAAGACCCGTGTAACACTTGGGTGCACTTTTATAACAAGTCCGCTACTCGTGTGAAGAATATGGGAAAGACGGGAAATTCTAAAGCTGTCAGGGAATTTTTAATTAGAAAAATGTGACAATCTTGTATAAAAAGTTCATAATTAGCTAACGTTCCTGTATCAATACCGGATATCGTTTACTTGAAATTAACAGAATGTGCGCAGTTACAGGCAGCTAGTTAATTTTCTCAAAGATTAATTTTTAGTCTTCAACTGACCATTATTACGTTCCTTGCTTGGTGTTACGGAAGGGGCGATTATCCTTTTTGGCCAAAAGTTTTTATTAATTTCGTATTTATCAGAAGTTAATTTCATACCCATAATGCATTTTATTTGTGGCATACATGCTTTAGATACCATTCTGTGCTGATATCCACGAAACTATCAAATGTGAAAGCCGCGTAGATAGATCTGGCAGAATTGAGAATAAGTAAACCATGCACATGTTCCTACAATGTGTAAAAGGAAAAACCTACACGTATGTTAATTGTAAATGCATAAGAGGTGCAGGTATTAAATGTGGTTTACAGTTTGTTTTTAAGCCTAACTTGTAAAACAGCAGAACCAAGACTTTGGGTTTTCTTCGGCGAGAATAACTTTTTCTCAATTATAGTTGGGGCCTGTTGACATCTCTTGGTACTTTACGGAGCAATGTTTGCTCGTCGCCCAACTCCACTTTCTATAGTCAGATTTTCAGCGAAACTTACGGAGTGCTCGTGCCTACGGTTTGCTCGACCTTGAAGAGTGTAGGCCGGTTGCGTAGCAAATCCTCGAGCAACCCTGCAACTGCTGGCCTGCCATTTACAGGCGAGGCTTCTCTCATAACTGCATCTTAGATATTAGCGCGGACAGCAGCAGTATATTCAGTCATTCGGTGGCAACTGACATATTTTAAATTTGTCAATTGCAGTCTCATGATCCCATGATGCTCAACAAAAATCCGCTGTTCCCGGTGTCTGTTTTTTATTGCCGAGCGAGGTGGTGCAGTGGTTTGTAAACCGCAGGACTCTTATTCAGGAGAACCTGAGTTAGATTCCCGGTCACACCATCCTGACTTCAGTTTGACATCGTTTCCCGAAGTAACTCTAAGCGAATACTAGAGTGGTTCCTTACTACAGGCCATGGAAAGTTCCTTCCTCCCTGCCGGTTCCTTCCCCTCAACTAAGTTTTTCATGTTAGTTACGGTAGGCACATCAAAACTGAGTGGTATTCATTAGACTAGGTGCTGCTCGCCTAGATTTTAATGACTTTCAAATTTTTTTTGTTCAAGTTTGCCCTGTCTGTCGAGCGTTTCAGCCATAGAAACTAAAACTGGAGAAGAATCCACACCGAGCTCCTAAAATAGTAAGTCTTGTTTGAGAGAGTGCACGGGTTTGTGCGCGGACACGATAAAGATTTTATTTCTATGGTCTGTACACGCCTCTGTATCATCAGCAATGTTGAATGTACCATTTATGTGCTAACTTCCTTTTCAGTGAAATAACTAAATATTTCTTATTACAGGGCATTTGCACTTTACCAATACCTTCAGATGTGGTCGCAGATTTATCCACACAGTTTTCTTGCAACTGTAAAATGGCAAGAATCTATTCATAGTACAAAAATGTTGCTGCACTAAGTCGTAGGTACTCGACAAAACGTTATGTGCATTCTACAGCATACTATCATTTTTGTCAGAGGTATAGTTGCAGTTTTAAAAAGTGCCTGTAAACAACTGGAATAAGCTAGGGCCAGGTCAATTCGTGGATACGTTGACAGTAAACGTAACGTTTTTTCCGTGGACATCTTATAGTTTACCTAACTTACGTGTGGAGTTTAGGGTATACGCAATTAAAAACTTCATTTACAAAATTTTCCATCGTCTTGGCTTAAAATCTAAGTACACACAATGAAGGCGCAACTTACAGCTAAAGTTTCACAGTAGGAGAAATCTAATTAGGTAGCCAATCGCAGAGTAGTATACATTTAAAGAACATACATTTCTATTTAGATTTCAAATAACGAATATTCAATTAAAACCTCCTTTATAGGCTATTAAGCACTTTTGAAATAACCTTTGAAAAAACCTTTAAAAAATTTCACTGCTCCTTTCATATATCTTGAGGATCACACGGATAGGCACGCACCCTGTAAAGTTTCCAACGACACGGGGAAAGTAGTTACACCTTTTCGTCAAATTGCGTTAATATTTGTGAATACCGAATAAACAACTTTTTAAAAGTATTTACTTCATAATTTTGATTCCCTTGACCGACGCTTAAATGCGATCAGGACTATGGCAATGTGTTAATTTCACAGATGACGGTAAAATACACAACGTGCATACCAGTATATCGTAAGCAGAGCATTAAATGCTCAGTGGATCGTGAAAAACATGGGTTCGTAGACTTGTCCACACGAATGCAGGATGCAGTTGCGAGTAGGGTTCGGTTTGTGCTGAAGGAAGTGCGGCCGGGGCAATGTTTCGTGACCGTGACCTTGACGCGGGACGCCACTGCGGCGTATCGAACTGAGCACACGGATATCCCCCTCGCTGCTTGCCGTAGCTTAGCTCCTTCCCTTAGCATACCCTGGAGGTGGGTCACAGAGTATCAACCTGCTACTTTGTATCTGATACACACATGTATCTAGTACTGCAAAGGAGTACATTGCCGAAGTATCAGATACATTTAGTATCAGTTTAGCACAAGGAGAATGCAGGGAGATTCACCGCCAGTATGTTGCGTTTGCTGTTCAATGTAATGATGCAATAACATTTTAATTGTATTTAAAAGGTGCGGTTAGAATGAAACCCAATTTCTAGATTTTTAAGTTTTTTTTATGATCTAATACATACTGTTATATGTACGCCTAAGGGGCGTATTAGAGTTAGTAAGGGATGGTCAAAATAAAATAAAATAAAATGACTAAATTTCAATAACTATATTTATTCTCGATGCTACAAACAGTCAAATGTCTTATTTACCAGTCTTGAGCGCCAAAATCTCCATTTAAATTATTTGTACAAGTTTAGTTAAAACTGTATTTTCATCGTCCTGATTGTCTTTTCACTCACGCATCCAGTCCACAGTTCCTCAGATCAGTCCCACTCCTGCCTGCACACAAGCTCGCGGACACACACTCACAGATCTCTGCAGTCGTCCCTCGCCGCTCCGGAATAATTCAAAAAAATCTTTTGTCTTACCGCCTCCTCTATCATATAATTGATGTCCTTCATTCGCACTCGCTCGCCCGGGATGTGCAACAATGAGCGCGTAGCAATACTTTATTTCACTGTAAAATATAACACATTACACAAACGCCGAACACGTACCTGATAATGCGTGTACTCTGTAACGCGCGTATATGATACACGCCCGCTACTCGAGACAGGCGAGGCAGCGACGCACTCGGGAAGCTCGGGAATTCCTGTACCTGATACAAACTTTTATCTGATACGAAGTATCTGATGCTTTCTGTAACTGTAGCAGTTTGGAGCAGGTACAACCCATCCCTAGCATACCCAAAACATCTGGTTTGAGTTTGAGACTGCTATAGGCTGTTCACGGTTACATACTTTTCTGAAGCCCTGCTGAAGTTCTACTTTCAGGCTATACCTCCGCCTCGTGCAGTAAAGCTTAACTAAGTATAGGAAATTACCCCAAAGGGATACCGCACCGAATTCGTGCGCACTCAGTGTAATATTTTCAGTAAGCAACTTTTTTTTACAACACGCTTTCCCTGTATTTATTCATATTAATTATTGAGATTATATTTTATATACTGAATATAAGTAAAAGTTCAATTAAACTAAAAATATACTTTAGTATTAACACTATTATTATAAAACGCTTGTAATAGGTTACACTTTTTAAGATTTTTCAAATGTTTGATTCAAAAAGTGCGAAGAAACCGCGAATGACTATAATACCTTATTGGCGATATTATTTATTCCTATTCGTAAGTTTTATAATTGAAGACGCTACTGTATGAAGGTGTTACGTTAAAATTTAACACACCCCCCCCCCATAAATGGTTGTCATCATAGATCTTTAATAAACGTTTAGACATACCATTTGACTATTGTATAAGATTGTTTAATTTATGGCAGGAAACTTGGTTGCTAATGTGTTCAAGTTTTTGTTTGGTATAGTTTGACGCCATTTTTCAATCTGTCTGAGAATTGCAGTATTTCTTACGTTTTAACAAGGGTAGTTAAAAGTTGCTCAATACATAAATAACCGCAGTCAATTGTAAGTGCAGAGACAGTATGATTTAATGGAATCTATAACATTTTTTATTGAAGCACAATTGCATGTAAAATACGTATTGCGTGTTGGCGGACTTACGTAACATGTGGAAGGGAGCGTCGCCCCGCTCTGGAGGGGGTGAGGCGTTCATACAGCGCCAGAACGGCGATCAGATGTTTTTAGTTTATTAGCATAAGGTGGCCGCCTCGTTGAAGGAATTTTGCACGTCCGAGGCCTAAAAGCGAAATGTTTATACATGTAAATGACCGTGAAACACAGCTTGAGCCACTTTATTACAAAACATGTTTTAGGGAGAAATGGAGGAACTGAAAAACGCATAGACGTGCAACTTTTCTTAAATGCTATTCGTAAGCAGACCTTACACGTTGGATGGTTTTTTAATAAAACGTTTTCTGCGCGAGCTCTGCACACCGCTCGGCGGCCACCTTAAAGCACTGGCGTTATAGGCAAGGTAAAAGCTGGTCCAGATCTCCCGATGAGCGAAGGAGGTACTGGAAGTACTGTCGGTGCTACGTCAGTCCATTAAATATTCGTCACCATTATACGGTGTACGGCTGCACGGTACATCGACGCAGAGTGAGGTAGTGGTTATCGCGGACCGCGCTAGTAAGAAATTGGCAAGTTCTCAATTAAGATTTTAAAGACAGTAATACTTTGTATTTTAGTCTCTTCGCGGTTTCTTCACACGATTCTTTTCCTAAATGTCTTATACAAATTTTATCTCGGTTAACATAAAAGTATCTTATCTTTAGTTTTACGTGTATTCTATCTAAATTATATTCCATTTATAATAAAACTAATAACGAGGAGAAAATACGTGTTGGTAATGCCTAGTAAGAAATAGTTCTGCACGCAAAATATTAAACTGAGTGCGTACGAATGCGGTGCTTTGTCCCTTTGGTGTAATTTTATGTACTCAGTTAAGCTTTGTTTACACGAAGCATAGGAATATTCTGGAAGCAGCACTTCAGCAGGACTTCAGAAAAGTTGGAGGTAACCGTGAATGGACTTTATACACTGTTTAGAATAAAATGCTTCTGGCAGGACAGGCTGCTTATTTTAGAAAGCTGTCGTATCAGGAATGCCCGTCAAGCCCCCAACCCCCTTTTTTTATACCCCCTCCCTTTTTGTGAATCCCTAAGACCTATGGGAGGCGAGTAAAAAATGCGGCAGTGTTATCTAGGGGACTGTCATAAAGTCAGGCCGCTCCTCTCAAAGACTTCTTGTTGCAGGAAAACGGAGAGGTTTACAGCCATCGGCAGTGTTGTTCATTCACGCCAGTTTATGACAACGTGGAGCACTTCCGCTCTCGAGATAATTCATTAGGGCGAGTCGGATGTGTTGACCTCTTTGTTTGGCTTTTCTCCTGGTTTGTTTACATCAGAAATAACAGTGGCGCGATGTTATCAACAGTCTTGTGCGGCCGAGTCTCCAGCTGTTATTTCTTCGCGCGTTTGAAGTGTCGCTGCGTTTTGTCGTTAGACTAAAACTTTTCACTTAAGAACGTGCTCTTTCCTGCCATATCCGACGTACACTAAACTAGCGGAGTTTCCCGTTGGAGAGAAGTCTACCTAACGGTGGAATAGGTGCAGTACGTGCGCCTTTACCCACTTGCTGGTCATGGACATAGTAGAGTTAACATTAACTTCACATATATTATGCAGCCAGATACTCGCCATAGTGCATTATTTGTATCAGTCTCTCACTAATTACTACCGCCGTCCCGTCGCCTCAACTCGAGCAAAGGTCACTGTCCGTGTCTCAAATCGCCGTTTATCAGACATCTGACTATCCGCCACTCAATTGAAAAAATTGTTAATTTGGCTCTACATTCGTCCTGTAGTCATAACAGAAAGTATTCATACATCAGATAGTATGTCAAAAAATGTTTTAAAGAGTTTACGCGCAGATATATATATATATATATATATGTGTGTATATATATATATATATGTGTGTATATATGAGAAAGTGTGTTTAAATGTTTGTCCCTCTTTCACGTCGCAACGGATCGAAGTGATTTTTTGCACATAGTTAGATGATCGGGGAGTGACATGTGTTTTATCCTGAAAAAATATACACATTTTTTTAAATTAAAATTCTTATTGGAAAATGAAAAAGTACACAAACTCAATAACAATGCAACGTCGCAACCTAGCAACAAATCGACGTAATTTCTTGCACAGAAATAGTTGGACGGATGAAAGTTGATATTGGGTACTATTTATCGCGAGAAAAAATATCAATTACTTTCGCGAGTTGGGTTACTGTACGCGGACAACAATGCGGGCGGCGGATGGAAGCGTCGTGGGAGGGAGGGGACCTTATTTAAAAAAATCCTAAACAATAATTCCGTAGTCCATGCGAGCGGGAGCCGCGGGCACAGCTAGTCTTAAATAATTGTCAAAAGATGAGCTAAGGTTAAGACTTTTATCTTAACGGCAATATCACAGAACAGTCAGAATAAATGTAAGACATGCAGTATGTTTGGGAGTGGTGTCGTGCATGAAAATAGTCTTCTGGCAATTCTATTTTAGTCCACACTAGCGGCAAAACTTCTTTCAATATGAAATTCATTTCTTATGGTCCACTATCCAATCATGATGTGAAACTTGTTCAGACTTGACTGACTCATACAGACCCAAATAAGCACAGATCCCCCTCCATGCTTCAGTCTGTACGAAGTTTTATGGTTGTATTTCTGCATACCCCGGGCTTCCTATTTGATTAGATCACTTGAAATGGGCTTTCATCAGACCACAAAACCTTCCAGAAGTCCTCTCTTATCCTGATACTGTCGGGTGAATTCCAGGCGCTTCTTCCTGTTTATGTCGCTCACCCAGAACTTCCTACGTGGGGTCTTACCATGTTACTCTGCTCTATTTATTACGGCACGCACAGTGCTAGGCCTAACTTGAACACCTTTCCCATAGGCGAGATGTTATCGTGAGTGCACTCATTCAGAGTTCTGCTTTGATAGCACGAATGATGGTGCTTGTCTTGCGAGGTGAGAATTTCAGGTCTGCCACATCTGGCACCGATGTTACGTGACATTTCGGAGTATTTTTGCTAATCGATTTTATCTTCTAGTTTATTTTTATTAATAGTAAAATTATATGTTTGTGTACGTGGTTTTGTGTATGCGTGTGTCCATGCATATGTATATACGTATACTAATAAAAACATATGAAGAGAGAAATCGTGAAATATGGCTATTCAACTTATTTCATGTAAGCTACTTTGTAATTTTACAGTAGACATTAAGTTTTGTTTCACTTTTATTTCTTTTCAAAAAAATAAGTGTTCTGTGTTTTATGTACAGTGGTTAAGTGTAAGAGAAGAACTTTGCCACAAAAATGGACTTTTATAATATTATTATTTTGCAGCGCAATTGTTTTCTTTCCTCTGGAGTAGTCTCTGATTCCCAATTTTTATATTTACCTTCCATGTACTGCTGGATTTGTTGCTGCTCTGACACACGAATTGACAACAGATACTGGTTAACTGCGGCGGATAATAGGATCATTTTGCTTACTAATATAACCCTCGTGGTGTATGAATACTTTATTTGCCATAGTCATGGATCGTGTAACAAATCTTGCAATGATTCAGAAATGTGAAGGGACTGAAATCAACTATACAAATACGATTCTCAGAAAACTAATATAGCTTTTGGAATTAAATTCACGTAATTCTTGTAGTTATCGAGCTTGTGGCAGCTGTTAAGGGGCCTGCTTGCCTGGAACTTTCTTCCGTGTTTGAGCCTGAGAAGCGTGGGAGCGATAAGGGCGCGTCTGCCACGCGCTACAAGTGTGCGATCGCCGCTACGCGCAGGGCTCTGAATTGGCGCGCAGTGTTCTCGCTGTGCTGCGGTGGGACTTTCAGCGGTGACCCTATTGTTTTATTGGTGGAAAGTCTGTAGCAATGTTCAATGCATGCTCCTAGATGACTTCTATGTGTATATAACGCGTATATTTTGAGATGCAGCGCTTTGAAAAAGCAGCTTTTAGCTATGTTTGCTCCGAAATGGTGTTTATAATGTGCGTGGAATCTTGGAAGTAAGACAGGCGTAGTCTTGAGTGTGTTCTTAGACCAGCACACTAAACGCACGTTTTATAGTTTCGTAAAAAAACCTGGATTTCAAACGCACTGCAACGCAGTTAGAGCGTCGGGCAGACGGATCCTTTAAGAATCTGACGTTCTTAAACACTGTTAAAATAAAATTAGCTGTAATAGCTTTAAATTTTTAGCTGCTTACAGAAGTGATTTTTTTTAAATCGATTAGGTACGTTACTTGTTTGGCAATACAAACACAGCTTTCCCAACGAAAAAAAAATTATATTCGGCGTGCATTGAAAATTTGTTTCCCCATAGAAATGGTCTTCCATCAGTTTTTCATCAGTCTGAGACACCACCACCATATTTTGTCTTTGTACTCGTAAATGAATTTGTATAGCTAGATTTTCCTGAATAAAGGGTAAAAGTTCCATGCCTCTAGTTTTATTTTCCGTGCTACGCAAGTTACGAACACGCAGTAACAACACACAATACGGAGCTAGTAAGAACAGAGACATAGACCCTCTGAAGGCACATAAGCTGAGTTTACAATAAAAAAAAAAAATAAAGCGTGAAATTATGCGTTGCGGCGTGTGCATAGGAAATTAGTGTTATTCTATGTATTGGGTTTCCAATGGCACTTCTGCTTAAATATGGTTGTGATAAGAAGTTAGGTTAGAAACGAAAGTAAACATGGCAGGCTTTTCGCTTGTTCCCATCGGCTGGAATTAAGAATTCAAACATCAATTGAAAACTGCAAATACTGAAGACGTGTTTGCGTATGCCATATCAGCGCTTATTGCAAAATACTGAACGCATATTTTTTTAAATTGTGAATCCAGCTAGTCCACACTACAGGGAGGAAACTCTAATGTGCGGAATGATTCCTTTACGATCTCGAGAGTCAAAAAATTGCTTTCTCAAAATATAGGTGGCTCTAGTAACGACTGTCACGCGTGTGTCCAGCAAATCAGAATCTCAGCAGAACGTGCTTTAAAGGGACATTCTTTTTGTAAATACACTACAGAAAGTGCAGAATAAACTGTTACAAACTGTTGCAGACTGTTCCAGACTGTCTAGGGATGAATGAAATTTTACGTCTGGGATTATCACATCACGAAAACGTGTTGGATGTAGTATTGCTACAAAACTTCACTCCCAGGAAAAATATATTTTATTAAATTAGGAAATGGGCACAACCGTCGTAAATAAATACTGACACTTGATATATTGTAGGATTAACTGGGAACGCGCAGCATGTATTCAGTATTGTACACTAAAAAATAATAGCGAAGAAAATTTTTTGAAACAAATTATCGATTACGTAAGTTACCAAGCATTGCAATAATCCCATATGATAGATAGAAAAGTCTCGTTGGTAAGTTAAGTAGATACTTCTTTGAGCTCGTATAATTCCGTTCCCGTAACATAGGTAGTGCTAGTGAAATAGTTTAATACATGGCACCTATAAACCTCCCTACTGTGGTTCACGCAATGTTGCAATCCTCGGCGTAGTCTGAGCGAGAGAGATCCATACCTGGCAGTTTACTACGCTTGCACCCGGGTGCTGGAAAGACCACTGCGTCATCGTGTACTTCTGTCGCCAACACGTTGGCCCTGTGAAATGTCAACTGTTCTTTTTTTTTTGTTTTGTCTGCATTGGGTTTCATAAAATTGTACACCTTCGTAGCGTTAGTGTCCCACGACGTAAAAGGACACACTAATAAAATTCTCATCATTTGCGCCCGTACGCGTAGGTCAGTTAATATTGTTCTGGGAATGACTCGTTCCAGGAAAGGTGAAAACAATTATACCTTTAACTTTTATCCTACTAAATATATTCAGAGGAAAAAAAGTATAGTGAAAGTGGTAAAAAGTATAGTACAGTATTAAACACCTCAAGGTCACATCCGGCCGGCCATAAAGAAGCATGGCTACGGCGATGGGAAATAGCATGAACAAGCTGCGTGAGTTTCCTTAGAATGTTCAGAGGCGACTAGGGTTTCAACTCAGTATTTTGTCGCTGTGGGTTAAAACACTGTTTTCCAGAATATTTATCGTAAACTGAGGGCTACTTACAGCGATATTTGCTGGCAGTTTTGAACGATTACAACTTCTGACGGCGAGTTTCATGGCAACTAGGGAGAGGCGTCTGTATGTTAGTCCATTGGCTTCCATCGCGTGTAATATAATCCTGTTTCATATTTAATGTGAGAGGGATTCAGCTTCCCGGGAATGTACGTAGCAGTTTCCGGAAGGCCCGACGTCGTGCATCCTGTTGACCGGACGTGGCATTAAGAATAAGAAGTTTGTGTGTTTCCTGGGGTTCTCCTTGAGTAGACCTTGTAGAAGTGCTGAACATCTTGTATAGTCTATTTGCGATCT